>OVAN01003624.1:0-28423 GCA_900406275.1 Anastatica hierochuntica
GCCAAGAAGGACCCCCGGTCTCGGTTCCAGTTGTCGTCTAGATCGGCTTCATGACTCATTCGTAGGTTTGGCATCAATCGGCGTTAAGACACTCCTCCGAAGCGAAGTGTTTCTTCAACGCTTTCGGCGGTTTCGTTTCGCTTCGAAGTTTGTGTTTGTAGGCCTCCGGAAGTTNCCGGAAGTTGCGGGTGTCGATTTCGATGTTACCGGTTTTACCCCAACACAATGTATATTGAGATGAGGGTCAACTCTTCTTTAATTTGAATTTCTGTGATGTTTACGGTGTTGTAGCTCTTAAAGCATGTTGCCATGTTGAGGTTTATCCTATTTTCTCTTTGGTTTTCTTGAAAAATCAAAGAGAAAAAGTTAGTAGTATCAGAAAAAAGAATAACTTTATCTAAAAAGGAAAAGGGAAATATCAAATCCTACACTAAGAGATAAGTCCTAAGAGGTACGGAATTGTAGCAATCCTTATAGAAATATAAGTGTTAATATCCTAAAAAATAAAATAAAAAAGTCAGAATAGTTGTTAGTAAAACAAAACGAAACCCTAAGCTAGAAAAACTGATTTTAAAAACAAGGAAAATAAAGAAACTTTTCCTAAAGTAAATCCTAGATCTAAATAATAAGCAAAGGCTAGTAATCTCCGGCAACGATGCCAAAAACTTGATTTGAGGTCAAGTTTTACCCCATTTAAAATCTAGCTGCAGGTGTACAACATCCGCAGTAATACTCAGGAATCGAATCCACATAGACTAGAGTTTCACACTTAGGAATCATCGATTTCCGGATAGAGGTAAGAAGGAAATATGCATGGGTTTCATGATTTTTATTTGATTTTTATTATGATTAAATGATGTAAAACAAAATCCTATTCTATATATTAATTTACAGAGGATAGGTCAATGATGAATATGCATCAGACAAGTAGAGAGTGTTTAACAAGCATGCAACATAAGAAATCTACAAGGGGCATAATTCTCTTGTCTAGAAGACAACCACAAAGGTAAGTACTCTCCACTTTTGAGGTTCGAGATTTTATATCTAATCACCAAGGGCCATCATCATTAGAACGGCCTTGTAGTAATCATACATGCATTAATTCGATCAAGACTGATTGTTCACGATTCTAAATAGATCCACTTTCGTTGCCTATTTAGAAAGATTCATCAAATACTAGTTCCAACAAAATGTCAAGCTTTTGGAGTGTATACCACTTTAGTTCTATTGACAAACCAGCTTCATAGGTGAATATCTTTATAGATCAAGCAGAGATAATAACGTTACTGATAAAGCCTAATCGACTAAAGATCTAATTCAAGCAAGCAATTAAACTCTATATTACATACTTCCTAAAATGCACACTAATAAAACAATATCATGTAAACACAAAATAATTTAGGACGTCAAGCATTCATAATCATCAAGGGAGAGAGGAGAAGATAGAACCGAATTATGGATGAATGGATGATATATTAAAGATGAAGATGGATCAATAGAGGCTAGAACGACCACGACCGTAAAGGGTGTCGTCCCTGCCTCCTAAGACTATTATGCAACCATAGCATAAGCCAACTCTCTACAAAATTAGATGGGTAGAAACATCTGTTTATAGTGTTCTAATTCTTAGGTAAATTAGGGAAAGAATCAAGCCTTAAGGCTTCAACTATTTGGGTTTTGTGTCAAAGGGGTTTGAGTTAAGTTCTTGGGAAATAAAAGAATTTTATTAGATCCACTTAAATCTGGAGAATTTCTTGTTTGAAACCCAAATGGTCTTCCTTTTTTTGGCCTTTCTACGCACCCCTCATCTGCGAGACAGTTGGACCAATCTTCAATTAAATTGGTGTAACTTTCTTTTCCACTATTCCAAATGAGATGAAACCACTTCTAGATGAAATCTAATTCAAGTATATGATTCCTATCCAAATTTCATCAAAATAAATTTAGGGAAAGATATTCTTCTTAGGCGATACTTCTGATGCTCAGAAACTGTCCACAAACTGTGTTTTGCTCCAATTAGCTCCATAAAGCTCCAAAATGCATTGTCTGTCCTGATACGACTTAAAACACTACAAATACAAGAAAACAACCTCTAACTGCATAAAGTTGTGTAAAACAAAAAGAAAACCTATTAAAATCCATAGCAAAAGTGGTAAAATATAAGTGTTATCAGATACTCAGAGTTTTAACCCTAAATATATCACTACAAGTGCACAACAAACACAACAGTATAAATGGGATCGAATCCACAGAGACCAGTTACGCACTTTGATATTCAGTTCAAATTAAGTTAGAAGATACAAAGTTTTGTTGTTGTTTTGATGCAGTTGTAAATAAAAAGCAAGAAAATAAATCTTAGATGTAAACAATAGACTAAAAAACGCTAGGCATCAGGGTAATTCGCAGGAAAAATGATTGATAAGTAAGAAATCAGACAAGAAAATAATGAAGCAACGCTCTTGAATTCAAATCACTTAAGCAGACAAATCTCTTTCGGAGTATTTAGTCTCTGTGTTTAGAACAATGAAAAACTAAACTCTCGTTGAATTCAAACGAACTAAACATGCATTAAGGTCAAGTTTCATATGTTCAAAAACTACCTTAACATCTCTCGTTGGCTAAGGATATTTTGCTCACCTAAGAGTTTTTTCAAGTTTCTAAATCAACTTATGTTAAATCTATCAACCTAAGATCATGAATCAAGTAGCTAATCTAATTCAAGAAATAAGTTCAATTTAGATGAAGGATCTTTAAGGTAACTTTCACAAATTTAACAACCTAAATCATTAATTCATGAAACCATTTGAAACCTTAAACCCTAACTAGAAAACTACTCATTCATAATTGAAGAACACAAAATCATAAATAAAAAGAAAGAAATAATGAAATTAATAAGCAAATAGGGTTTAGAAATCTGCTCCAAAGGTTCTAGAGTCTGAGATTCATCTCCCCAAAAGCAAAAACTTGATACTCAGAGTTTAAAGCCAAAATATATCAATGCAAATGCACATCAAGCGCAATAGTATAAATGTGATCTAATCCACAGAGGCAAGTTACACACTTCGATTTTCAGTTCAGATCAAGCTAGAAAACACAAAGTTTTGCTGTTGTGTTGATGCAATTATAAGTAAAAAGCAAAAAAATAAATCTTAAATGTACACAGTAGACTAAGAAAATGCTAGGCATCAAGGTAATTCGCAGGAAAAATGATTGATAAGTACTCCCTCTTTATCAATATACTTGATTTTAAGGTTATGCGCTTATATTAAGAAAAAGGTAAATTTATTATATTTTCTTGTTTATATAAAACATATAAAACATGTTTATGAAAAACACTGCATCAACCAATGAAAAAATGCATTGCGAAATTCTATTGGTCAAAAAAGTCAAATAGATTTAAGTATATGCATAGCAAGTTGAAAAGTATCAACTAAAATGAAACAAAAAATCCTAAAACATCAACGAAAATGATATGGAGGAGTAAGAAATAAGACAAGAAAATAATAATGCAATGTTCTTAAACTCAAATCACTTAATAAGGCAAATCTCCTCCTGAAGTATTTAATCTCTATAGTTTGAACAATGAAAACTAACTCCCGTTGAATTCAAACGAGTTAAACGTGCATTAAGGTCAGTTTGATATTGATACAATCCTTCGAGGTTCCGGACTCTAGAACAGTTGAATAAAGGATAAGCCTTGCTGCCCAAAACCAAAAGGAATCGAAAACAAGAGATGTGGAGTGAATGACCACACAAGAGTTGCGGAAGACTATTGATTTTCCAGTTGATCTCTTAGATATGACACACCAAGACGAATTGAAATTGCTGGATATTACACACCAACAATAAGAGAAAATTCTCAAAATAATTTGATTCAAAAATGGGTTGTTGTTTTTCTTCTTATAAATCGAAATATAAAGAGAAGGGAATAAGAAAAAGAATTAAAGACTTGTACATGCACAAGTCCTAGAAAATTCCAGCATTAAATACAAGTTTGAACATAATATTGGATTATCTCCTTCATTCGGTCGTGACTCATGCTAGAATAAGGACTTGGGCTTTTATTTTCATCAAATAGGCAATTGCAAAGCGAAACAGTTGCCTCGTTAAAAACCTTATCAAGAAAATCCATTGGGACAATAATTGACAAGGAAAACCTAGTATAATCGAGACACTCTTCCTATTTGTTGTAATCACTTAGCTTGAGTTTTGGTCACCTTGAATTGTGATTAAAGTGCTTCAGTTGACAGATTTATGCAGATTTTAGGAATGTATTAAGTGAAAAGAGAATCAAGTTTATGCATAGAATTGATGGACCATTTCAAATCATAAACATGATTAATGACAATGCTTTTCAGCTTTATCCACAAGGTAAGTATACAATGAGTTTTAAGTCCAATGACTCTGATTTGGGGTCTTTTATTGCAGGTAAAATGGACTGGAGGTCTTATCCCTTTCAAGAGGGAGAGGATGATGTGATCCTAGATGGCACAAGAAACTTAGAGCGTGGGAATGAGCTTGACGATACCAGAATTGACGATCCATTCAAATCAACCAAACGGATCAGCCACAATGCCTATCAATGAAATTGCAAGGTAAGTGTAATATGATTTCAAGCTTTAATGTAGCTGATTTGGTACTTTTTCTTGCTTATAAAACATATTTAAGGTCAAATCTTTCTCAAGTGGGAGGGAATGATGTGATCATGGAAAGCACCAAAGAGTTTGATTTTGATTCAGATCATGACGAGGAGCTTAGAGCTAAAAAGGACCTTGTAGAGGTGGAGGAACTGGAATCTAAAGATGTTTTGGATGTTCAATACAGTCCTATGACCCATGCTAAAGCCAAGAAACTCAAGAAGGAAATCGAAGGAATAATAATGGTAGCTCGAAACCATGAAGAGTACTTGAGCCGAAACGGGGAAGCTTTCAACCGAAGCACTTTAACCACAATTCAAGGTGACCAAAATTCAAGGTAAGTGATCACAACAAAGGGGAAGAGTTTCTCGGTTGTACTCTTTTCCTTTGTCGAGTTTTGTCCCAATGAGTCTTGTTCACAAGGTTTTTAAAGAGGCAACTATTTCACCTCGCAATGGCCCATTTGTTGAAAATAAAAGCCCAAGTCCTTATTTTAGCATGAATAACGACCAACTGAAGGAGAGAGCCAATTTTTATGTTTAAACTTGTATTTAATGCTGCTGAAATTTCCTAGTACTTGTGCATGTACAAGTCTTTAATTCTTTTTCTCCTTCCCTTCTCTTTATATTTCAATTTGTAAGAAGAAAAACAACGACCCATTTTGAATCAAATTTCTTTGAGAATTTTCTCTTCTTGTTGGTGTGTATTATCTAACAATTTTGATTCGTCTTGGTTTGTCATATCCAAGGGATCAACCGGAGAATCAAGATTCTTCCGCAGGTCTTGTGTGGCCATTTGCTCCACATCCCTTGTGTTCGATTCCTTTTGGTTTCGGGCAGCAAGACTTATCTCTTACTCAACCGTTCTAGAGTCTCAACCCTCGGAGGATCGTATCAAGATTTTCTTTTGTTCTGATACCACTTGATATGATCCTCTGAGGGTTGGACACTAGAATAGTTGAGAGAGAGGATAAACCTTTTTGTTACGAAACCGTGAAGCTTCAAAATATAAGAGAGATGGATCGAATGACTACACAAGATCTGCAGAAGACTCTTACTTATCTAGAACAAATTAGAATGGATATTACACACCACCAAATCTGATCAAAATTTGTTGGATATTACACACCAACAAGAAGAGTAAAAACTCAATGAAAGTTGATTGAAAAATGGCTTAGTTTCTTACAAATGATTTCCGAAAATATAAAGAAGAAAAGGAAGAGAGAAAACTTAAATGACTTGTTCATGCACAAGTCCTTGGAAAAACCAGGAAAATTAAATGCTAATTTTGAATGAAAAAGCAGTTTACATATTAAGATAAGTGGCGCCAATTACTAGTCTTGTTGCGGAACTAACGGATGAGTGATTTGTAAGTAAACATGTGGCCTCATTAAAAAATTTATCGGGAAAACCCATTCAGAAAAAACCTGACAAGGGAAAAAGAGTACGCACAAGCTACTTGCTCACCGTTAATCATCCTGAACTCGGTTCAGCTTGAATTGTTGTTAAATTTTTTTTGGAAATTATTTCTTCATCACGAATAAATCCTTCTCCTTGATTCCATGCATGCTCGAGCATCCTTCTAATAGCCTTCTTGAGCTTCCTAGCTTTGGCACGAGTTATGGGACCCTCTAGAATGGTGATGCATCATCAGCTACAAGCTCCTTTTCCTTAGTGCTTTCCATGATCTCATCATTCCCTCCCACTTGAGAAAGATTTGACCTCAAATTGGAATCATTTGCACAAAATGGAACCAAGTTAGCAACATTAAAACTTGAACTCACATTATACTTTCCTCGCAAATCAAGTTGGTAGGTGTTGTTGTTGATTCGTTTAGTGATCTTGAAAGTACCATCAATCCTTAGCATTAGCTTGGTTTTTTCTTTCATTTAGGAACCTCTCCTTTCGGAAGTGCACCCAAACTTGATCTCCCACATTGAAAATCAGTTGGTGTCTCCCCTTGTTTGATTGTTTCTCATACAATTTTTTCTTCTCCTCGATGTTCTTTCTAGCCTTGGTATGAATCTCTTTCAACATTTCTGCTTTCTTTTTCCCATCAACACTAATTTTTTCACTCAAAGGTAAAGGCATTATATCCAAAGGTGAGGTGGGGTTGAATCCGTAAACAATCTCAAATGACGAAAATTTTGAAGCATAATGCATAATATGATTATAAGCAAATTCAACATGTGGAAAACGTTCTTACCAATTTTTTAGAATCTTTTTAATCAATGCATGCAACAAAGTTCCTAAGGTTCTTTTTACTACCTCGGTTTGCCCATTACTTTGTAGATGACAAGTAGTTGAGAATAAAAGCTTAGTTCCTAGCTTTGACCAAAGTGGTATCAGAGCCATTCTAGAAGTTGAGTTTCATGTTTCTTATCCTTATTTCTTGTTCGATTTTGTTTGAAGAAAAATAATTGTTCGTATTTTGAAAAATTCAGTTTGGTGTTATGCGATTTTTGTTGATTAATTTTGCAATCTAGAAGTTGTTTTAGGTTGTTAAATTATCATAGATATAAGCTGTTTCGATTTGAAGAATTTCTAGAGTCTGACCAATTGTTCTAAGTTAATGATTTTGTTCTCAAACTGATTTGTTTCGACGAATTATCTTTTCCTTTAGAACTAGTTACTGCTTTTTTTGTTTCGTGGTGTCTTATGTCACCATGGTGTGATAAACATGGAAGGAATCAGTCAGGAACACAAGCTGTTGGTTGAAGCATTTACTTCTCATATGGACAAGCTAATGGACTCTAAAGTAAATGCGAGAATAATGGTCTTAGACAAGAACTACAACAGCATACCATAACCACAACCACAACTGATTTTATAAGGCAAGAAATTTGTGGTTTGAGAGGAGGAATTTGCAATCAAGAACAAACACAAAATATTCATCAAGAGGAGGCCGATAACTACTATGAAGTACACTTGATACGATCCTCCAAGGGTCGAGATTCTAGAAAGGTTGAGTAAGGGATAAACCTTGCTGCCCGAACCAAAAGGAATCGAGCACAAGGGATGTGGATCGAATTGTCACACAAGACCTGTGAAAGACTCTTGATTTTCCGGTTAATACCTTGGATATGACACACCAAGATGAATCGAAATAACTGGATATTACACACCAACAAGAACAGAAAATTCTTAAAGAAAGTTGATTCAAAAATAGGTTGTTGGTTTTCTTTGTACAAATCGAAACATAAAGAGAAGGGAGGGAGAAAAAGAACTAAAGACATGTACATGCACAAGTCCTAGGAAATTTTAGCAGCATTAAATACAAGTTTGAATATAAAAATTGGCTCATCTCCTTCATTTTGTCGTGACTCATGCTAGAATAAGGACTTGGGCTTTTATTTTCAACAAATGGGCAATTGCGAAGTGAAACAGTTGTCTCGTTAAAAACCTTGTCAAGAAAACTCATTGGGACAATAATTGACAAAGAAAAACTAGTACAATCGAGACACTCTTCCCATTTGTTGTGATCACTTAGCTTGAGTTTTGGTCTCCTTGAATTGTGATTAAAGTGCTTTGGTTGACAGCTTCTTCGTTGTGGCTCATGTACTCTACGTAGTTCTGAGCTGCTATAATTATTCCATTGATTGCCTTCTTGAGTTTCTTGTATTTAGCATGGTCGTAGGGCTGTCTTGAACATTCAAAACATCCTTAGATTCCAGATCCTCCTCGGCTACAAGGTTCTTTTTAGCTCGAAGCTCCTCATAATGATCAGATTCGAAATCCAACTCATTTATGCTTTCCATGATCGCATCATTCCCTCCCACTTGAGAAAGATTTGACCTCAAATCTGTTTTATCTACAAGAAAAATTATCAAATCATCCACATTAAAGCTCGACACTCATACTCACACGCGAATCCTAAACCTCGACAGTCAATCTCAACCTCCGTCCATCAAGCGCACACGCGAATCCTAAACCTCGACACTCAGACTCAACCGGAGGGTAAAAACTCAAGCTTACTGAATCCTCCAATTATTGACCATCTCCAAGGAATCCAGCACTATAATCCTCGCACTCAAGAGAGGTCCTGACCCCTACAAACAATGAGGACTGATCTCGGCGAGCCACTCTGGTATCCTTCAGAGTCGCACAATCAGATGACTCGCAAAAACTCGATCCCTTAACAACTAGAGGAATCAAAGATTATCCGCAAGTACATGGAGAAAACGAACGTTGCGCTCCAGAAGTTGAACGCTCAGGTTCATAGGGCAACAAGTTAAACCCAAAAAATTGAAGGAAAAATTGAGGAAACTCGAGGAACCCCTTTTACTGACCGGATCGCAAATTCCTACATAAAGAACATGAGAAAGATCTGCATCCTGAGTAAGACGGGACTTCCGATCCCAAAGCACTTTTAAGATCTTTCAGACTCGCCATTGTCAAAGCTCACTTTACTCGTGAGGAATCCGAAGCAGGATACTGCCGAACATTCATCGAAAACCTGGTAGGGCCGACTCTCGAGTAGCATTCAGGTCTTGACCCTAACCCAATCGATAGCTTCGATCAATTAACCAACGCTTTCATAAAACAATACTTTACTCATATCAAAAACAAGCTTCTGAGGTGGATATCTGGAAAATTAGACAAGGAGTAGGTGACACTCTCAGAATATATATCGATAAATTCATAGCAGTTAGAATCAAACTCTTGCCCCCCAATGATCAAATAGCTATCGAAGCCCTTCGGATAGGCCTCTGGTACCTATCAGGTTTCTGGTAAGAGTGAACGATCAATCCTCCCTCAATGATCGACGATGTACTTCATAGAGCATACAGATTTATTAAACTAGAAGAGGAGACCGCAACCTTAGATAAAATTCATAAGAAGCCTCAGAACACTCTGAAGACTAAACATCAAGATTCTAAGTCCTTCGAGAAGAAGAATAACCCTCGAAGTAATCAAACCCAGGGGGAACACTCGTATGCCATTAACCAAGCCCGACAAGAGAAACCTGTAGGGTCGACAGGTTGAGCCCTCTAGACAAAGTCCTATGACGAAAAATAATTCTTCTCTTATCATCAAAGAAAGGGACATTCCACGGAGGAATGCTCAGACCTCCAACGTCAACTAGCAGAAAAATTTTCCGCTAGAGAAATAAAAGACGTGGAAATTAGGAAACCTCCCCCTTTTCAAAAGAGAGTGACCCGTAGAGAAGCCTCGCCACCAAAACGAGACAGGTCTCCCGAAAAGGAAACTGACTCTGCACCTCCAGCTCCAAAGAAAAGGATCGACATGATTCTTGGAGAGCTCCCCCTTGGGAAAAATGCTCGAACATGCCCACTGACCATTCTCGAGGGAACGGTAGCTGTCATGTTCGAAAAGGCTTTGAAATCGCAAACATCTAACAAAAGAATCGACTATATTCTCGGTGGTTCCGATATCTGTTGAGATTCTGTAAACTCGATCAAAAGTCATATGCGGTAGGTTGAGTCTAGTGCTCGACCAAAGCCATTTCCCCAGGAACCTAATACCAAAATCTCTTGGGAAGCGGAGACCTCAAATCACGACAAACCACATGACGACGCCCTCGTCATTTCGCTCAACGTCGGAGGGTACGAGGTAACCAAAATGATTGTGGATAGTGGAAGCTCAATAGATCTCATCTTTTACAACACTCTGAAAAAGATGGAGGCAAATAACTACGATATAACCAGACATAAAGCTAATCTTGTACGTTTCTCTGGGGAGACTACTACCTCCTTAGGAAGTATTAAGCTTCCTGTTAATGCTTGAGGAGTCATTAAGATAATAAATTTCATAGTAATAAACCGCCCAACTCCTTTCCACGCAATCTTCAGGAGGCTTTGGATCCACATGATGAAGGCAGTGACCTATACCTATCATCAATATGTGAAATTTCCAACTCCCGATGGGATAGCTACAATCCAATGCAGCCAAAAGGTGTCCATAATTTGTTGTATGTGAGGGTTCCAAATCCTCAAGGAATCTGCTCAATAGCAATTACATATCCAAGAGGAGCGCACAATACAATAGACAATGCAAGGTCCCCCCCAAGAACCTCATCGAACAATTTTGTATTGACGAGGCTCATCCCGAATGATGCGCAGATATCGAACCAAAGCTGTCAGTAGGAACGAAAGAGGCACTCTTAACCTTCCTCCGAGAAAACATGAATAACTTTGCATGGTCGACTGATGACATGAAGGGCATCAACCCAAGTGTAACAACTCACAAACTAAATGTGGACCCCCCGTGCAAGTCCGTTAAGCAGAAACACCGCAAGCTTGGTCTCGAAAAAGCCCAAGCAGTTAACGATGAACTTGACCGACTATCAAAACATATTCTATTCAAGAAGTACAGTATCTGATTGGCTCGCAAACCCATTCGTGGTTAAAAAAACGGGAAGATTTTGCTGTTTGAAAGGGGTTAACAACAATGTTCTTCTTCACTTTAGGTTTTTTGAGAACATGATTTCTAAGACCTGCAAAAGTGCAATTGGTTGGGAATGGGTTACAACAGTTTAAGATTAAGGAGCTTTTAAGGGAAAAATTACCTTGTTTCCATCCATATATGGAGGCGACAGAGAAGAGCTTTGAGAGGAAGATTAAATAGAGGAGGGTTAAAGATGGGGAAAGAGGTGGAAAGAGGTGGAAAGGAGGAGAGGAAGAAAGGGTCCGGTGGGTCAAGGGGTTGGGGAGGAAGGCAAGAGGGAGAGGGAGAGCTCATTTCCGGAGAAGATGATCATTCAAACCGGAAAAACGTTTCATAGAGAACTAGAAGTTCGCTTCTTGTGTCATTATCAAATTTTTGAATTTGAATTTTTTCTCGTAACACATATGCTTTTTGGATCATTTTTTAAAAAAATTTCCGAGAAGTCGAGAGGAATTCTCGCGATTACATATCACTAATTCGCTCTTTACAATCGCCACATCAGCTTTGACTTCCCATTTAGTTATAGTATAGATAGTTTAATTTATTGCAAGATGTATATTTATGCTTAACTGTTTTTGATGAATTTTATGCAGGTATTTTATATTAAAAAATTTATTATAACTCCGTATCACTCCGCTACTGGTAATAAGCAAATTATTGTAATCCCAGTAAAATTGACAGATACAGATAGATTCAAACGGGGAAAAAAAAAAATTTAAGTAGGATGATAATCTCCATTCCCACAGCAGTGCCTGGGCCCGTGGATTGTTATCGAGAGAAATGACATGTTTGATAAAGAGATTTATGAGCCAAAACAATATTTTATTAAAAAAATATTCCGGAAATTTTTTATTTAAATTCTAAGACATAAAGTAGTGATTTTTTTTTGTCAACAAAGTAGTGACTTAAACAGGCGATATAGAAGATTGCACAAAGCAAGCACATGTTTCTTTCGTGGAGTCAGGATACCATTTGATGCATTTTCCGCCTACAAATTGTGATGCAATGCATGTCTGATTGCAGTTCTTAATCTCTGCGCAAGGTCCTATTGGAATTAGCTTACTCCTATCCTCAGCATCAGTAAAATCTAAGTTCACATTTCCGAAATAAGTTAATGAATTATTTGATAAACATTGTGAAGCATTAGACATGGATCACTTAGAGTATACCAATATCAGGAAACAAAAACAACTGTATATACCTTATCCAAAAAACCATACTTATGAACCAAGAAATAGTCTAATATAAAATAGAAAATAAAACACTTTTAGTTTCATTTAGCATACTTAGGGTCAAGAGAATCGCCAAACACAAGAACGGAAGGACAAAGAACTTGCTTGAAGAAGTCATTTAGATCTTTCGGTTTTGATCTGTTTTAGGTTTTTTACCTTCACCGTTTTTCTTGTGAAACTGAATAGTTCAAAATGTTATATAGGATTCACAAGTTTATTAACATACTTTATACAGAGTATGATATATTATTGACTTAGACTATCAGCCTTGACTAATTTGTTTGGATTACGTAACTACAAGTTCTATATAGAAAGCCAAACAAAAAGAATATAATGTATAAAGAAACATCATCAATCTACTTTGACTATTTCTCATGGACGTATCTTTTCTTTATGATTAAAATCGACCTTTTTAATGTTTTTAGGCATATGGTTGAAACAAAACACTAGTAAAAAAAATTGCTATAGTCACGGCAGATTTTGTGACAAAATCGTGACTATAGGATCGTGACTTTTTTTTTCGTGGCTAATCGTGGCTATATGAATGATTTTGCCACGACTTTAGCCATGAAAAAAAGGTAACGATCATATAGCCACGTTTTTTTCCTGACAAAAACGTGACTATACCACTTATTTCTACTAGTGAAACCCAATGCAATATGTTTTTTCAAAAATTATTATAAAGTAGCAATTCAAAAGATTACTAATTTTATTTTAATATTTAATTGTTGCGGTCATCCGTATGATCGTTAACAATATTTGAACTTTTGGGATAAATATGTGACGTTCCCAGTCCGGTCAATTTAAATTCCGCAACGGGAACAAGAGATTTTGGTCAATTAACGGGAATCCCACAAACCCTAAGTTTTTTCGAGCATCTTGCCTATTTAAACCCAAGCGAAGACCTTCAGAAAATGCATCACGAAACGAGAAGTGAAACTCAGCAGAATTCCCGAGTCGAACTTGAAAACCCTAGTCGTCGCCACTCACCCGCACGAACCAAGCCACCGCCGACCTCCTCCCCTTTGTCGTGCGATCTAACACCGCCCGTCGGTCCCCTATTGCCGCCCTCGTCATCGTCGAGCCTCCCGAGCCGCCGCTCTCCTTCTCTTCGCTCGGATAGCGAACCTCTGACGCCGTCTCCTCTCTCCCGAGCACCGTCATCGATTTTCGTGCCCTGATCGCCGCCGCCTTCGCTCCTTTGCCGGGAACCGACGTCGCCTGAGCCTCCTGTGGTGAATCCTGAGCCCGATCGAGCCCCAACCACCCTTCTGGAGCCCACCTGAGAGCTGCAGCCCTTTGTTGAGCCTTCTTAGCCGATGACCGAGCCTCCACATCATCGCTCCTCTCGCGTTGTCATCCCAAACTACCCTCCCCGCGAATCTGAGGCCCTCCCACGACAAATTCATCGGTTGTGAGGTCAAAAAGAGTAGCAATCGATTCAGTTGATCATCTGAATCAGAGTCCATCTGCTTATTCAGGCTAAGATGAGGAGTTAAACATGTAGCTATCTCCCCATTAGAAATGGTAGTACAAGATTTATCGCATCTTGTTTGTTACTTGGTTGTGTGTCGTGTCAGTCCTCTTTCATGTTTGAGCATGAGTAGGTCTAGGTTTTTCTTAGTGATATAAGATGTTTTGCTTGAGTTTGTCTGTTGGATTGAAGGTGATGTTACTCGCCCCTGGAGAAGGAACGAAATCCCTGAGGACCATACATACCGATTAAGTGAAAGTGAAGGAAGCTCGGCCCCTATAATGTTGTGCACCAGGTTAGGAGTGGAGCTTGGGATTTGTGTAGGGAAATTTTGTTGGATGCCATGTTTATGTTGTGGTGCAATAGGTGTCGTGTTTGGTGATTGTATGCTATCTTAGACAGTTTTCTACGTTAAAAGTGAAGGAACCTACCCTTCGCTGAGTGATTTCCTTGTCACTCACCCGTCTTTCCCTTGTCCCTACCCTCTTTTGTCTTTCCAGGTGAGTATGACGAGTAGCCCGGAAGATGCAGGCTGACTTTCTGTTGTTTCTATGGAAACGAATTATGCTTTTAATAAAAAAAATTTTGATGATTTTAGACTTGGCTAATTTTTGGGTTTCGCCGAAATTTTCCTTTAGATCTTATGTTCAAATTGTTGATTTGGGCTTAATTATCTTTTAATGGATTTGAGGATTAAATTCCCATTGGTCTTGAGGATTGAGTTCTTGTTCGGTTTTGAGGACTAAATTCTCATAAGTGCTCTGAATGGTGGTGTTGAGGTGTGGTGTTTATGTGGTTAACACGCGCGTAGACCATGATAAGGGAGAACTGGATGTTACAAATGTGGTATCAGAGCCTATGATTTGCCAAACCGGTTCTGACCCAAGAGGCAGTAGTGTAAAATTCAAATTTCTAATCGGTTTTCAATGGTTTTTAAATTTTTGTCGGGGAAGGGGAATTTTGAAAAGAAAAAAGAGAACACATTTACAACCGGAGTCGACCATATCCGTTATAGTTTAGTCTTCTTCTTTCTTCGGTTTGGAGCGAGTCTAATAAGGGTTTTCTTTTTCAGATGGCTAACACCAAAGACAGAATGGTAACCAACCTCGAGTTGCTAGTGTCGTCGCTGTCGCTGTCGCCGTAGAAGACGTTATTGTTATTGTTGCTGAGAATGTGGTTGCTGGTGGGAATGTTGGTGCCGCCATTCTTGAGTTGTCTCAGGAAAGTGTCGGAGAGAGTAAAGCAGCAGATGGGAATGAAGTGAATTGCTGGGTCGACTACTCAAAGAGCTGCTCAAGATGCCATAGCAGAAGCTGCTCGGCTAGCTAATGCCAATGCTGCCCTTGAGGAAGAGTTGGCTAGGTACCGAGCCAATCAAGGGCGAGCACAGAGTCAGAGGACTGCTACCAGAGAAGTACCTCACAGAGCTGCAAATCTTCCACCTCCGCCACCAGCTAGAGTGCTGCAGTTTGTTCCGCCACCTCTGCCAAAACTTTACCGTGAGGGACCGTCTTACTGGGATCTGATCAGGCAGTTGATAGAAATGGGGATAGAGATGTTTGAAGGGAAGTCATTTCCTAATACTGATGATGACTAGAAGAGAAATCTGTAACAAAATCTCGACCACCTCCGATGTCCAGAAGAGTACTGTCGGGCTCTAGCAGTAAAGTATTTGAAAGGAGAAGCCTTAGTCCGATGGGAAGGCATGGTAGCTAAGGCCCGTGGGGAGTATGAGCTGACATGGGAGGATTTCAGGACTCAGTTCACCAGGAAATACTTTCCTCTGGAGGCAATGGACAACATGGAGAACCAGTTTCTGACCATTCAACAAGGCAAGGTGACAATCCACCAGTATGAAGAAGGGTTCAATCGTCTCCGCATATTTGTTGGTCGATATCTGGAAGAGCAGGAGCTAATCAGAAGGTTTATGAACAGGCTGAATGTCGAGCTTAGGAATCGCTGCAAGATGAATGACTATGTGTGCCTGAATGAGTTGGTGGAGAAAGCAACAGATCCGAAGAAAGGGTTGAAGGAGGAACGAGATAGAAATAGACGAATCCCGCCCAAAGTTGACGGCGCGCAGGATAGCCGCAAGAGGGATTTTGGCCGCACCTTTGGACAAGCGACTGCTCAGCCGGATCCTTGAGTACAATGCTTCATCTGCCAACTGATGTGTTATCATTTTCTAGGTTTTATTATGGTTTTTAGTCGAGAAATGTGGTTTTTAGTATGAATTTTGCTCTCTTTGGAGCAGTTTTATGTTCTTTAGTTTTCTTACAGGTATCGAGCTGGAATGTGAGGAAAGATCATATTTTGGACGGATTCCAAGCATTGAAGGAAGCGTTTATGAAGAGAAGAAATGTCCTGACATAAGGACAGGGACCGATCGATCCTTGTCTAGGATCGATCGACCACAGTCTCGATTTTTGCAGACCAATTTTACAAGAACCAAACCGAACTTATCGAGTATCGGATTACATAGCAAAAACCTAGACTCGTGTTTTGAGTTTCAATAAGCTGTTTTTCTTATTTTGAGGGCTAAGAGAGGGACTTGTAACCTTTGGGAGAAGAATTATCTTCCGTACTTCGAATCTAAGAAGCTTTCTGAATCCTTCTCTTTTGTTTCTGATCAATACAATCATGTCTCTCTCTGATCTGATCTGATCTGTGTTTGTTCGATAAGCATGAGCGAGTAGTTCATTTGTTGTGTTTAGGCTTCTCACATAGGGATCACATGAATTGTTGACATAGAATTGTTTGATAAGGTATTTAATCAATTGGGTCTTCATATAGGATTGTTCCTAATGCTGAAATTAACTTGACACTTAAGTTTCTGATTTCAGGTTATTTAACGCCTAGAAAGTATTCGATTAAATGCCTAAATGAATCCTAAATGAGCAATTTATCTTAAGCCAATGGAAGTTGATGTTTAAGTTAATTGTGAACTTATCAAACCTGTTTAGAATGCATGATGAGAATCTAAGAGTGAACGAAAGTTAGTCTTAAGGTTTCTAATACATAGGGATTGATACTACGGAAGTAGATCAATTCTATAATTGTGTTTGAGTTTAAGACGGTTTAAAAATTTTTCCCTGAATCAACAATTCGAATCAACAATGAAATGTTTCCCTGAGAATACCCAATGCCCAACTCTTCTTTCATTGATTTACAATCCTTAGTCATTTGTTTACTTTCTTTGCTTCTTAATTTCGATTTATTGCATCTTTTCCAAAACATCATTTTCTCTTTAGCCCGCGTTTGATCTGGAATTCTTCGTGCTACCTTTGGTCTCTGTGGATTCGACCCCAAACCACTACAATGTTCTTAACTATATGCTTGTAGTGATTTATTGGATGAAAACATGTGCTATCAAGTTTTCTGGTGTCGTTTCCAGAGACCAATAGGTCGTCTTAGAACTTAGGATCATTGCATGCCTAAGGCATTTTTCTTTATTTTGTTTAATCTATTCTTTTTCGTCTTTGTTTTTGTGCTTTCAGGTGCATGAACAGGCCTCATACTAGAAGTCAAGAAATCGTGAATCTTCTCGATTTTGAGCCCAAACTTGGGCGTCTAGAGAGACAGAAGAAGAAGGAGAAGCTGCTAGAGGTTATTGAGGAGTGCGAGTTCGCGGAAATCATGGGTGACAACATGGAGAACCTTCAAGTCCATCAAAATCCTCTTTTTTCTAGAGTCATTCAAGGAGTTGATCCACATGCTGAAGGTAGTGCTAATGCTGGTGCTTAGCAAGCAGGCAAGCAGGCCAGCATAATGTTGCAGCTGCGGGGTAACAACGCGCAAATCAACCTCAACAGAGGGTATCTGTGGCACAGTATGATAATCCTGAGGCATTCTATACAAATCGTGTTGGGATTCGTCCGCCAACCATCGAAAGGAGAGACTTTGAGATCAAGACTGGTCTCATTAACCTGGTGCAAGATAATCAGTTTCATGGGTTCCCATCCGAGAACCCAATGCACCACTTGGATAAATTTGAAGCCATCTACAATACCATCTAGTACAACGGAATACCTGTTGAAGCTCTGAAATGCAGGTTATTCATTTTCTCATTGAATGACAAGGCTACGAGATTGTACAACAATTTAGAGCTCGACTCTTTGAAGACTTGGGACAAGATCAAGGCTACCTTTCTGGGGCATTTCTTAATGAAATTGCGGTCTATGTCTCTCCGAAACAAGATTGTTGTATTTCACTAGTTGTGTTCTGAGAGTTTTCATGCAGTTTGGGAACAATTCAAGGAGTACCACAATGATTGTCCTCATCATGGTTTCACTGATTGGAATCTTCTCAACGTTTTCTACAATGGAGTTAAGGAGAAATATCATAATGATATGGACACCGTGAGCAATAGTGACTTCATGACTAAGACTGTAGAAGAAGCTTATATGCTGTTGAATAATATGGCGAATAGTTAAGCTAATCGGAGATCTGATTTTGATCGCGGTAGAGGGGTTGTATCATCAGATGAAAAGAAAATTGATGATCTGCAGTCAAAGCTCGATGAGCTAATGAGAAGAGATCATCAAGGATCTCTTAGATCCTTGTTGGATTAAAATTCTTGTAGCCAAACTTCTTAGAGACCGTCAAGAGAATTAAGCTCACACTTGCTCCTAAATTAACTAAACATTTCCCAAAGGTCATCTTCTTCAAAGTACAAGGCAAAGTGAAACTTTTGGGGTCTCTTCTCTTGGTGGGAAGATTGTTTTGAATGATAGCACTACATTTATGAGTCACAACTTCCATGACGGAATCGATTCTCTTCTTTCTCGTGATGATATCGCTTAGCACTTTGTTCACTATGGGGTTATCTTGGCACCACTCCATGAATGGTATGGTTACCACTAGTCCTCCCATATGATCTTTTATCTTTTGGTACCTAGCCGCCATAATTTGCTTCTTAAATCTTCCCAGAAAGGGTAAATTCAACTCATCAATAGGAACATTAGTGTCGCTAGGCATGTAATCCTTTTTCTTCTTTTGGCGTGGAGGAGGTTTTTCCTTGGGCACCTTCTCTTGAATCTTAGGCGCCTCTTCATTCTCGGTTTCTTCTTCAATCTCATCTTGCTCTTCTTTATCAAGCAGCAATTGATCATATTCAATCTCTTCTAACTTGATTTCATTTTTCTCAGGCTCAACCTTGTGGGAACCGAAATTCGCACTGTCGATATTCGTATTCGGAGGAAAGCAAGGAAACTCAAACTTTCCTTGAGGTGAGGTCCCGGATATCTTCTAAACAAACAACGACAAATCAAAAGTACGAAGAAAATAGACGACGAAGTAAACGTAAAAGAGAATCGAAAGAAAATAGAGTAATAGAGATCTTATTTCGAATCTGCGTTGAGCGTTTCAACATGTGGTAAGCTGTGACCGCGAGAGCTGTAGGCAAGTATCCTAGTTCTAATAGCGTAAAGTTGGTAAACCTAATTGAGACACAGCTCGCTAGCAAAAAACGGAAATAAACCTAAAGCTCTAAGTATGAGTTGTGAAGAAATTTATGTGTGTCCCCATTCTCGTTCTTCTTAGCCCCTCTTTTATATGCCTTCATCGACTAATCTCGTTTCCTTTTCCGCCCTATATTTGAGTATATCCTTCTGCGGAAATATTCCATTTTTCGGGAGTATTCCATATTCTTACGAGTTTTACGACTACGCGGTGACGGTTTTACGAAATGATAAGACCGGTCGTATAGTTAAGACAATGTCGGTGTTCGAGTTAATCGTTATTGTTTTATACGATCGATATAAAGTTTTCACGAAAAGCGCATGTCTTTACGATTATTGTCGCGAGATTTCAACAGAGACTCCAATCGAGACGAAACCAGAAATGCTCAAACCGGGATTTAAGGGAGAAGACGATCGAGAAGGCATGGTCTAGTCAACCGTGGGTGACTAGACTTTACGAGAGTTTAGTCGGCCAATGGGGGACCAGACTTGTTGCGAGTCTAGTCGCCCGTTAGGTGACTAGACCTTAAGATAGTCTAGTCGCCCAACGGGCGGCTAGATTTTTCGTGGTTTGTATTGCTCGTATTTTCAAAGCGACGCAATTATCCGTCGTTTATGGTGATTCTTTATCTCTTCGAAACTCGTATCTCGATACCTCGCGGGAGTTATTTTGGAATCTTGGGCGTCAATTTCGATGTTGCCGTTTTTGACCCAACAGTTAGCCCCCCAGCTCGCAAGTTTCGATTGCGAATCTTGCGGGCGAGTGGTTTTAATCAGAATCCACAGCCGAGATGATTGCGAAAACGAATTTTATCAATAATTTTATTGCGTAGAAATCTTTATCAATATTGGACTTCCTCTCTCATTCCTCATTCACTCCTCACTTCTTCAAACTTCTGATTTGAAAGCTCTGCCAAGACAACATGACTTCCCCTTGCGATGGACAGAAAGATAACGGCTCTAAGGTGGATGTCGCCCTTTCGGAGAATCCTTCGAGTCCTTCGACTCGTGAAGCTATCCCAGAGCACATGGCCGAATACTTGGCCTTCCGTGACGACCTGTCTCGTCGAGAGGTCGAGGTGGGGAATGTTGCAATAATTCCCTGGTGGGTTCTTCGATCCCGGCTGCGTCACTAGTTTCCGAATTCGTGCCGCCATCTCCTTCTCCAATCGTTCTAGAAGATGGGATGATCAATCTGACGGGCTCTTCAACGACTCCTGTTCCTATTAGTGATTTAGAGCAGGGGCCTGAGTCGATGCCTCCTCCCCCGGTCAGGCGAGAGATCGTCCTAGGCCTACGTGCTTCCGGTGCCATTCCTGTCGTTGCTTTGGAGGGGCGCAAGAGGGCTTGTGCCATCACGGAGGTGGCTAGGAAGAAGAGGTGCGTCAGATGGGTCGAGATCGGACCTTGTCCCCTAGGAGCTTCTAGCCAAAGCGCGCAGTCGCAATATAGTGCCAAGGTTCATTCTGTGGCTCTTTTCTCACTGCGTCAGATTGCTCTCTTCTCTTTTTCGTCTTATTGTGTCTTTCGCGCAATTCATATCTTTGATCGGCGGGATGCTTAATGACTGCGGGTCGGAGGTGGAGGGTCTTAAGAAAGAGCTTACTGAGTCGAAGAACCAGTCATCGCGGTTTGAGAAGAAATTGGAGGGTATCGAGGATGCCCATTCCCTTGAGGTATTTCGGTTGGAGACTCGGATTAGCAAGCTCGAGAGAGATCTCGGGAAGACGACGAGCTTCTTACTTAAAGAGAAGACGAATAAGAAGGCTAAAGCCTCGGAGTTGCGTCGTCTGCGGCGTCGGATGCAGTGCGAGGAAGCTCATCGAGTCGTGGGATTGCGGAGGCCATGGCATAGTCGAGGGCTGCTCTTTACGCCATTTCTCGGACTCGTTTCACTAAGATTACGAGCTCTCTCGATTCATTGATGGAAATCCACAAAAAGGATCTCTCCCTGGCGGTTATCAAGGGAGCAATAAGCGAGATCAAGATGTTCCTTGACGAAGAGTCCCCGTCTCGGCAGGCCGAGGAGGCGTAGCTGTCAGGTTACCAACCGAAGCTGGAGGCTGGTGAGGGGGACTTTGGCTCTATCTTCGCGGCTCTATCTTTGCGGCTCTGAAATCTGATTGTGCTCTTCCATCATTTTCCGATAACCCTGAGAGGCAGAATCCCGTGGGTGTCGAGCTTGACGACGCCAGGGGGGGAGGAGGAGACGATGTGGCTCCGAATTTTGGTGATGTAGCGGGTGAGGATGCGGTCCTATCCGCGGATGATTAGCGAGGTTGTAGTCCCATTCGGGACGTTTTTTAAAAAAAATTTTATGGTTTGTCTTGGCCTGATATGGCCTTTTTATGTTTCGGGATTAGCCGTGTGTGGCTATGAATCCCTTGCCGCTTTGGGGCTTTATGTCAATGAATTGCATTTTTATTTCGATTCGGTTGCGTATAAGTAGTGTCATGGTTACGAAGAAAGATCATGAGTTGTCGTCTCATGTCTACTCCTCTGAGAATCGCTATATTCGTTGTTCGTTTCGAATGCAAGTTCTCGAAAGATTTACTCTTTCGGATTTTCTTGAACGTGAGAACATACGCGAAGAGACAAATTTTGGAATCTTGTATCGGTTAAATACTCTATCTTGAGACGTTAGAGACCGGTCTGTTGGGTTTAGTTTGATTTGGTGTATAGTAAAAATACGAGTTGTCGTCTTGTATTTAACTCTTTTTGTGGATCGTTCTATGCGTTGCTCGTTCGAGATGCTAAGAAATTTCGAAAAATTTCTTGAGCGTCTAGATATGAACGAAGACACATGTTTTAGGATCTCGTATCGATTAGATATCATGCCTTGAGATGTTAGAGACCAGTGTGCTGGGATTAGGGCAAGACCTAGGTCTACTCTCGGTTTTAAGGTGTGCGGTGACTAATTCCGGCTTACGTATCCTGTTTACGATTTTAACCTGGTTTTGTCTTGATATTGAAGTCTGTGATACGTTCTCGGCTTATATGACTTGCATCAATCGGGAACCGAATATCTCTCAAAAGACAATTTCTAAGTCGTCTGAAAGTGCTGACCAAAATTTCGGATTTCTTTTATAGCATGCTATTATCTTAGTCGGATGTATGAGAGCTATATGTGTGAGATGGCTTAGTTTGTTTAGGACGTTGGGAGTTTGTTGTGATCAACAACAAACTTTATCGTTAGATATTACCTTTTTTAAGTCTTTGCAAATGATTTGTGTTTTTTTAGGAAGGTGTGTTGTCAAAAAACGGTTCTTCAAGCGTCTGCGACGTCACGCGATGTTGAAGATTTATTTTTCTTTTGTATGTCGTGCTTCGCTCTTGAAGCGTTTACGGGCTTGAAACTTTTGGTTGGGCGTATTTGGCGAGCATGGGTTGTCGAGTGTTTAAAAATATCGGGTTTAAGAATGCGGATGTTTCGAATTTTGGGAGTATACGAGTATATGTATACGTATCCGCTCCCCCCTTTTTTTAAAGAGGGGAAGACTGAAGTCGTCTTTCGACGAGTTGTCTACGTACCCATTTTCGGGGATCAAATCATCTCATATTTCATTTTATCGTTAACGTTGTTGTTTAGTGATAGTACTTTTTGAGATGCATTACGTTCCAGGTTCTGGGACTTTTGACGTCCTGCATTGTGGCAATTTTATACGCTCCTGGTCGGACTACTTTTATGGCCTTATATGGTCCTTCCCAGTTTGCTCCAAGTTTTCCCATGTTTCCTTCTACGGTGTTTTGGAAAACTTTGCGTAGAACTAGATCGCCTTCTTTGAACCTGCGGCTGCGTACGTTTGAGTTATAGTACTTTTCCGCTGCTTGTTGGTAGTTTTGAATTCGTATGAGGGTCTGGTCTCGGTGCTCATTGATGAGGTCGAGTTCATCCAACAGCATTAGATTGTTAATGTCTTCTCGTTCGGGGAGTAGTCTCATGTGTATCCCGGGGAATTTGACTTCCGCTGAGATAACGCATTCTGCCCCGTATAGGAGGCCAAATGGAGTTTCACCTGTTGCTCTTCTCAAAGTTGTTCTGTGTGACCAAAGAACTCCTTCTGCCCATCGGCCCTTTTCAGCATCCAGGCGTTTCTTGAATCCGTCTAAGATGGTCTTGTTAATGGTTTCAGCCTGGCTGTTGCCTTGCGAATACCTTGGGGTGGATTTAGTCAGCCGTATATTCCATTTTTCGCAAAACGCCTCAAATCTTGTTGAAATGAACTGGGATCCGTTGTCCGTTACGATTTTGTATGGGACATCGTGTCTACATATAATGTTCTTCCACACGAAACTTTCAACGTGGGCATCTTTGATGCCAGCGTATGAGTCTGCTTCGTCCCATTTTGAGAAGAAGTCAGTCAAGACTAGTAGGAAACGTTTTTGCTTAGATTTATGCATGGGGACGACGATATCCATTGACCATTGCATGAATGGGTATGGTGCTGAAATAGAGGAAAGAAGTTCCGCATGCTGGTGGATTGTTGGTGCATGTCTTTGGCATTTTTCGCATTTGAGTGCGAATTTCTCGCAATCCTTGACCATTGTTGGCCAATAATTGTTGTGGCGCTTGATTTTGATTGCAAGGGATCTCCTGCCAGTATGATTTCCGCAAGACCCGGAGTGGACTTCTTCCATGATTCTCTGGAATTCGCTTCCCTCTACGCATGTCATATGTGGCCCGGAGAATCTCCAATTGTAGTCTTTCCCGTCCACTAATACATATCAGGCGGCTCGAATTTTAACTTTTCGGGCTGCCCATTTCTCGGCGGGGAGCGCTCCTTCGGCTATGTATGCACAAATCATCTCCAACCACGGCGTATCGCAACCATACTCGGATTGTTCCGAGTTTTGTTCTAGTCGAGTGTCAGCTTTGTCGACGTCCTCGTCTTGTGACTGGATTAGATTTGCGACGATTGGAGGACCCATACTCGGGTGTTCGATGAATTCTACAGGGATTACCCGCCTAAGACTCGTGTCTGAGCTTGATGCTAGGGCCACCAACGCATCGGCCTGTGTGTTTTCCGAGCGAGGAATTTACGTGAGAGTGAATTGGTTGAAGTCTTGGGCGAGATTTTGAAAAAGTTTCAAATATGACTCTATTCTTTTGTCTCTGGCTTCGTATTTGCCGCTGAATTGGTACGCGATGAGTTAAGAGTCGAAGTGTGCATGGATATTGCGTATTTTCAGTCCACGAGCCAATTGTAATCCGACAATGAGTGCCTCGTATTCGGCTTCATTGTTTGAAGCGTGAAACATCAGTCGGAATGACTGTTCTAGTACTTCGCCGGTTGGTGAAGTGAGACGAAATCCGATTCCCGAACCTTGCATGGTAGAGGATCCATCGACATGAAGGGTCCAAATTGCGTTCGGTTCATGATTGGCCGTGTTTTCCGTAGGGAGCTCTACCGGGAAATCGGCAAGTACATGCGACTTTGCACAAGTATTTGTTCGGTACTCATCGTCGTATTCACCTAACTCAATTGCCCATTTTGCTAATCGTCCCGACTGACTGGGGTTGTGCAAAATTGTCCGTAGCGAGAATGAAGTGAGTACGATGATCGTGAGCGATTAGAAGTATGGTCTTAGTTTTCGAGCTGACGTCACGACGGCGAGCGCCAATTTCTCAATCAGCAGATATCGCGTTTCAGCGTCTAATAAGGTTTTACTTACGTAAAAAATTGGTTTCTATTCACCGCATTCTTCTCTGATGAGAACGCCGCTTACAGTTGTAGCTGACACTGTGATACATAGGAACATGGGCTCTTCGATGACAGGTTTCGCGAGAACTGGATGTGTGGTCAAGTAATGCTTTAACTGTTGGAAAGCTTTTTCGCATTGCTCATACCATTCGAACTTTTTGTTCCCTTTCAGAATGTCGTAAAAAGGGAGACACTTGTCCATTGACCGCTAGATGAAGCGGTTGAGTGCGGCGACTCTCCCGATCAGTCTCTGTACTTCCCGCTTGTTTTTTGGAGAGGCCATCTCGACCAATGCGTTGATTTATTTTGGGTTAGCCTCGACCCCTCGGTACATGACGAGATATCCGAGAAATTCTCCTGATGCCACAGCGAACCTGCATTTTGTTGGGTTGAGCTTCATATTTTGCAGGTTTAATTTCACGAAACATCTTTGTAGATCGGTGACGTGGTTTTGCTCCTCGAGAGATTTTACGAGCATATCATCAATGTATACCTCCATAGACTTCCCGAGCTGCTCGGAGAACGTACGATTGACGAGTCATTGATAAGTTGCCCCAGCGTTTTTGAGGCCGAAAGGCATTACCTTGTAACAGTACGTGCTGCGATTAGTGATGAACGCAATTTTTTCACAATCATCAGGATTCATCATGATCTGATTGTATCCCGAGAAAGCATCCATGAATGAAAAGAGCTTGTTTCCCGCCGTGGCCTCTACCAGGCGATCAATGTGTGGCAACGGAAAGCTGTCCTTCGGGCATGCCTTATTGAGATCGGTGAAATCAACGCAGACTCGCCATTTTCTGTTTTTCTTCTTGACCACAATGGGATTGGCAAGCCAGTCTGGATATCTAACTTCTGTTATAGATCCGACTTTTAGGAGTTTTTTGACTTCATCATTGACCACGGTAGCGCGTTATGGACCCAATTTTCGCCTTTTCTGTTTAGCAGGTTTCTGAGTCGGATCCACGTTGAGTTCATGACATGTCACGTTGATGTCAATTCCTGGCATTTCTTCTGCGGTCCAAGCAAACGTTCGTAAGTTCTCTTGTAAGAAGGCTATAAGATGTGTTTTTATGGGATCGCAGAGATTAGCGCCGATTTTGACGCAACACTCAGAGAACTCTTCGTTGAGGCATACTGAGACGACGATCTCGCAAGTCGGTTCTCGCTTCTCTTTCGAGGCTTCGGCTTTCTTTAATTGCCAGAAGATCTCGGTTTGATCTTGTTCCGAGGCATCTTCGACAAAATCTTTTTCTTTTTCATTCGAAAGAAAGGTCCGCCGTTGCTTTTTTACGTTTTTGTTCGACAGCAAAACAAACTTGTGATACGTTATGGTTTTCCTGGATTGTTTCGATTCTGAATGAGGTCGGGAATTTGTGACAGTAGTGGTAAGTAGATGGTACGGCTTGTATGAAGCGGGGCGATCTATAACTAAGAACCCCACGATTTTTGCTACGCTCCCGACTTTAACAGTAAGGTTAATCGGGCCGAGGGTCATAATAGTTTCTCCCGAGAGGCCTATTAACGGGCTCAGACTTCCTGTGATTTCGGAGAGTTTGATTTCCATCCTCTGGAGAGTATTTTAAAGATAATGTCAGTCGAACAGCCGGTGTCGACTAATATTCTTGCGACATCAATATTTTGAATTGTTAATTCGATAACAAGGAGATCGTTGCGAGGGTTAGCCTGATCGGTCGTTGCTCTATCTTCGAAAGAGATAATAGCATTGTCTGTTAATCTAGACATATTGTTTCTTGATTGATTTGCGATCTGGCGTGAAAAAATCCACGTCCCCCTCCTTCTAGCGCTAAACTGTGGGAACCGAAATTCGCACTGTTGGTATTCGTATTCGGAGGAAAGCCAGGAAATCCTAACTTTCATTGAGTTCATGGATATCTGCTAATCCAACAACGACAGATCAAAAGTACAAAGAAAACAGACGACGAAGTAAACGTAAAAGAGAATCGAAAGAAAATAGAGCAATAGAGATCTTATTTCGAGTATGCGTTTAGCGTTACAACAGATGGTAAGCCGTGGCCGGGAGAGCTGTCGGTGAGTATCCTAGTTCTAACAGCGAAAGACTGGTAAACCTAATAGAGACACAACTCGCTAGCAAAAAACGAAAATAAACGTAAAGCTCTAAGTATGAGTTGTGAAGAAATTTCTCTGTGTCCCCATTCTCGTTCTCCTTAGCCCCTCTTTTATATGCCTTCGTCGGCTGATCTCGTTTCCTTTCTCGCCCTAGATTTGAGTATATCCTTCCGCGGAAATATTCCATTTTTTGGGACTATTCCATATCTTTACGAGTTTTCCATATTTATCTTCAAACTTTGACTTTTTCGTATTTTTCTTTTATCTTTCGTGAAACTCGATTAAATCGTTGACGCAAACCGGTCCATTCTTGTTCCGAAATCGTAAATGGACTTTTGTCGCATTATGGGCCTTCCCGGGTCTTTAATCGGCAAAGTGATTTTTACGATTTCTTTCGGAGAAATCGTTCTTTGTACGACTACGCGGTGACGGTTTTACGAAAATAAGATCGGTCATATAGTTAAGACAATATCGGTGTTCGAGTTAACCGGTATCGTTTTATACGATCGATACGAAGTTTTCACGAAAAGCGAAAGTATTTACGATTATTGCCGTGAGATTTCAACAAAGACTCCAATCGAGACAAAACAAAAACGCTTGAACTAGGGTTCGAGGGAGAAGACGATCGGGAAGGCGTGGTCTAGTCAACCGTGGTCGATTAGCCTGTGAGTCTGGTCGCCCGTTGCGCGATCAAAATGTGAGTCTAGTCGCCTGTTGGGTGACTAGACCTTAAGATAGTCTAATCGCACAATGGACGGCTAGACTTGTCGTGGTTCGTATTGCTCGTATTTTCGAAGCGTCGCAATTATCTGTCGTTTACGGTGATTTCTTATTGCTCCAAAACTCGTATCTCGATACCTCTCGAGAGTTATTCGGGAATCTTGGGCGTCGATTTCGATGTTGCCATTTTTGACCCCACCAAACCTCTTGAGTCCTCGGAGGTAATTGCCTTCCGCTTCTCAAAGTTATGGCATGAAAAGTTCCTTCAGGTTGACCTCATACTTACCGGGTAGATTACCCTTTTGAAACTCATATTTAGAAGCACGTTCCGCTATTTGATGCTCTATATCCTTCACAAAGTTAGCAAGATTATCATACTTCTCTGATAACGCCACATAATTCCCATGAGTCTTGTGATCTAAGTCATCAAATCTATTGTTCAAATCTCTTTTAATCTTCGCATTTTCAATCACAAGCTCTTTTATCAAGGAATGCATGTCTTCTACCGTAGAGATGGTAGGTGTCTTTCACTACAAGAAAACAGATCATTCGCCACTGCAGAATTGGTCACGAAGTAGTCGCAAAAGAGGTGTTTACGACCTATTTGCGACTAAATCATCGAGTCGCTCATTTTTCGTCGCAAAAGCATTTAGTCGCAAATTTGCGACTGTTTTACAACATTCCTTCGTGGTCGTATATTA
>OVAN01003625.1:0-25672 GCA_900406275.1 Anastatica hierochuntica
ATAACACGCAACGTAGATTCAATAGGCCTGGATAACTAACTTCCAAAATTTTATTTATAACTCCGTAGATTCAATAGGAGTGTGAATATGAATATGTGGGTGTAAGTTGTTCTGTTCAAAAGTGGGACGAAAAGTCCCTCAAAGTGACCTTGCAATCATGGGGTGTTGGTAACTTGAGGTGAAGAGTCGTTGGAAATTAAGATCGGGACAAGATAGGCGCCAGGATGATTCGTTGGAGGGGTGAACTCAAGTGGGTGTAGTCCTTTATTTGAGGGGAGGATTGTTGGGATACAACCCAAGTCTCACATTGGAAATATTAGAAGGAAAAAATCTAATATATAAGTAATGTCCAACTCCACTTAGTAAGAGATCTTTTGGAAAGGAACCCATCGTGAGGGCTTTGCCAATTAGGCTCAAAGCAGACAATATAATACTAAATGGAGGGATTTAGACATGAGCCTAAAATAGGTCGAACGATGTGCTTATTTTTTACTTTTTTTGTCCAAAAGCTTTTGGGTTTTGGTGATGCTGAAGAAATACGCCCATCAAAGAAAATTGTTGAAGCTGGTTATCTCTTTCTCAGATCGAATGATGGATCAATTTTGGTTTCAAAACTGATCAATGATGCGTATTTCATACGTTTAGAGTATCTATCATCCTCACCTGGTTATGCAACGTAGATTTATGAGCCAGCTACTGAATTCTCAAACAAGAAAAGGTATTGGTATGCCCTTGATAACAATTTTCATTATGCCTATAGAACCAAAATTTATTCAAGTCACAAAAGTTATAAACTTATTTATCTCTAAGAAAACCAAAGCTCAACGATCTAATCCATATTTATTTTTATATCAAATGTAGCATTTTTATGTTTATAGGTCGATAGGCAAAAAATCGACCATTTATGTCACATATAATGATTCAATATATAAAAAAAAATCAAAGGATATAATTGGCAAACTTAAAAGACCAAAATATAGTAGAGTTTGGTGCAGGGCAATTTTTGAAAATTTTCATCACTTTATTCCCTGCGCGTTCTTTATTTGGTCGTCAACTTGACACGTGTTCACTAAAATGGTCATAACTTTTGATCACGCCGTTGGATTTCTTTAAAATCACCTCAATATAACTAACTTGGATATCTTGTTTCATCTATTATAAAAACATCTAACACTTCAGAATGATCCTACATTCTAAAATTTCCATTTACGACCCGAATTGCTTTTTTCTCTCCAAATAAACCTAAAACATATAAAAACACTAATTAGCACCAAAAAAACTCCAAAACAACTTTTATACATAATAAAATACTAAATTTTCTACCTAAAACTCAAGTATAAACTCGTAAAAAACACAGTACATCAACAACACGAACCCTTGCTTATATTTTAGCCTTAATTGATGCCTCTACTGCAGTCAACACCTTTTTAAAAACACTCATGTCCATACTTTAGCCTTAATTGATGCCTCTACTTCTGTCAATATTTTCTCAACAACATTTGTATTCATACCTTCGAAGTCAATGTCTTCATTGCTTCCACTTAGGCCAACAATAACCATCTTTCCAACAAATGATCTGATGCTGGATAAAAGGACTTGTAATAACAAAGCAATACAAACTAAAAACACACATTATACATACAGAAAAAGCATTATGTTAGATACTTAGTGGATTTGATAAGCCATTAAGGGCTTACGTGAGGAAGAAGGCATTGCACAAAAGCTCGGATGGGTTGGTTATTGGGCCGAGAATTGAGGACAAAGTGTATGATGAGGCCCAACAAGACATGGAGGGAAGTAACGAGAGACAGGATTCCGAAAATTAAGGGTTTGTGAGTGGTGAAGAGTATTTAAAAGGTGTCGTAGCTGTCATTTCTGTTTCATGCTTGTTTTTTGTGAAATGTTGAGGATCAACCTGCGTGTTGGTATTGATCGGAACTTGTAATCGTTTGGGTATTGTAATCGAATCTTGGTGTGAGTTATAAATAAACAGAGTTATTTCTTAACAACTGGTGCGTAGTGACAAAAGTCGGACATCGCGACGATGAATCCTTATATTGACGTGGGTGGATCGACGATCAAAGCCTCGCCGGGTACACCATCGGCGACGAAAAGCTTGGATGATGTGTTTCGCCGCTTGGAAGAGTTGGATTTTAATCAGAAAGAAATGGAGTCTCGTTTGGATGTGAAGATTGACGTGAAACTGGATATTAAACTTGGATCATTCGAAAAAAAGCTTGAACACTTGATTGCGTCTAAGCTGGATCGTTTGTTTGATGGTCAGGGAGTTACTGCATCATCGAAGGGTAACGGAGAATCATGATTGGGAAAAGGGGTTCTGATGATGGAAACAGGTGGAGGATCTCAGTCTATGGCTTCCGATCATGGCAGATCGTTGTTGAGTAACAGAGAAAATATGGTGAAACGTAAAGAGTTACCTATTTTCGAAGGCGTGAATACTTTTGGGTGGCTGTCAAAGGTTGAACGTTTTTTTCGTTTGAGGAGTTATGGTGATGAAGAGAAACTGAATTTGATTTCTATGAGTTTGGATGGTGATACGTTGAGTTGGTTTAATTCTGAACTGGTTCGGATTCCTTTCGAGAGCTGGGAACAGTTTAAGAAGAGGTTACTCAGAAGGTTTGCGGGCATACATAGCAGAGGGCCAAGTCAAGCTCTGTTCTGCATCGCTCAGCATGGTACTTTGCTAGAGTATGTGCACGAGTTTGAAGATTTGATTGCTCAGGTGCCAAGGTTATCTGAAGAGCAATTCGAAGGAATTTTTTTGAATGGTTTGAAACCAGAGCTTCGAGCTGTGGTATTGGTGATGAAACCTCAAGACTTATCGGAGATGATTTCTGTAGCATTAAAAATGGAATCAGAGGCATTAACAAGAGTGGTTAGTAAAGAAATTCATGGCAATGCACTTGGTTTCAAACACTCAACATCGACTGTGCAAAGAACTCAACCGTGGAGGACAAAGATAATTATCGCAGAGACTACTAAACAGGGAGATACACCGGTGCACATTATTCGACCAAAGTTACAGTGTTCAGATACAGAGTTGGATGAGAAACGTCGCAAGTGTTTGTGTTTTAAATGTGATGCCAAGTGGTTTAAGGGTCACAATTGTCCTAACAAAGCTTTACAATTAATGACAGTGGTTACTGGGTATGAGATGGAGATCATGGACAGTAATATGATTGAAACAAATGATGAGTCTAAGGTTCAAGAGAAGTCTCTTATGGAGTTATCATCACAATCATTCTTGGGATTATCTGAACCTGCTCCTACTAAAGTATTTGGACAGATGGGAAAAGTAAGAATCGTTGTGATGCTAGATAGTGGAGCATTGCATAACTTCTTAACACTTGCGTTGGTCAAGCGAGCTAAGTTGAATATGGTTCACGATGAAAGGTTAGCTGTCAGATTGGGGACGAGAATAACAATTTCAGGTTTGGGAATATGTAAGAAGGTGGTTTTCAAAGTACAAGACTTGGAGTTTACGGCAGACTTTATTTCTTTGGAATTGGGAGGTGCGGATGTGGTTTTGGGGGTTCAACGGTTGCGAACTTTGGGGGTTTGTAAAGTGAATTGGGATCTTCACGAACTCTGTTTTATGTACAAAGGCAGAGAGATCACTTTGTGTGGTGATCCTTCTTTGAATTGTGGCACTTCTTCTCTAAAGACTTTGCAAGCTTCTTATGGAATTCAAGAGGAAGGAAAGAAGAACATTTTCTCTGTACATAAGCACGTCACAAACAAAGTGCTTGTTATACCTCTAGAAATACAACACATGCTTCAGAAGTTTATGGTTGTGTTTCAAGAACCTAAGAGTTTACCGCCAAAGAGGGGATGTGAACATGCGATAAACTTGATACCTGGTCAAGGTCCAGTGAGTGTTATGCCATATCGCTACTCACATGTGCAGAAAGCAATCGTGGATGAACAGGTTAAAGGACTACTCACAATTGCTACAGTACGTAAAAGTCATAGTCCATTTTCTAGCCCGGTGTTATTGGTAAAGAAGAAGGATGGCTCTTGGAGGTTATGTCTGGATTTTAGAGCATTGAACCGTGTCACCGTGGCGGATAAATTCCCTATTCCCGTCATTGATGAATTGTTAGATGAATTACAGGTGCGGTGATATTCTCTAAGTTGGATTTAAGAGCGGGGTATCATCAAATCCGTATGAAAGAAGAAGACATTCCGAGGATTGCTTTCCGCACGAGTGATGGACATTATGAATTTTTTGTCATGCCCTTTGGTCTAACGAATGCACCGGCAACATTTCAACCGTTGATGAATGATATCTTTCGCCCTTATTTGCGGAAGTTTGTCTTGGTGTTCTTTGACGATATTCTTATTTACAGTCACAGCCTCTCGGAGCATGTCACACACTTGACATTGGTGCTTAAAGTCTTGGAATAACAGAGCTTGTTTGCAAATTTGAAGAAGTATTTATTTGCTCAAGCCAAAGTTGACTACTTAGGCCATATTATTTCTGGGGATGGTATGGCAACAAATCCTAGTAAAACAGAAGCTATGTTGAAATGGCCAACACCTACGACCACAGAGGAGTTGAGGGAATTCTTAGGTCTCACTGGTTATTATAGGAGATTTGTTAAAGGTTATGGATTGTTGGCTAAACCGCTAACGGAGTTATTAAAAAAGGACCAATTTTTGTGGTCACCAAGCGCTCAAAAAGCTTTTGACTATTTGAAGCAAGCCATGGCTTCAGCCCCTGTTTTGGCGTTGCCGGATTTCACATATGTGTTTGTAGTAGAGGTCGATGCTTCAAGCAGTGGGTTAGGGGCGGTATTAATGCAAAATAAGAGGCCAATTGCGTATTTTAGCCATGGTCTAACTCCATGGGAGCAACTAAAGCCGGTGTATGAACGTGAGTTGATGGCGATTGTCTTAGCTATTCAAAAGTGGAAGCATTATCTATTGAGACGAATATTCGTCATTCACACTGATCAAAAGAGTCTAAAATTTTTATTGGAACAACGTGAGGTGAATATGGAGTATCAAAAATGGCTAATTCATTTCTTGGGATATGACTTTGAGATCCTTTACAAACCTAGCATCGATAATAAGGCGGCTGATAGATTATCACGAGTAAACCATAGAGATAGATCACAGATGACTTTGATGATTATGGCGAAAACAGTGTCGCAGGTGATACAGTTACATGATATCTTTAAAGAGATTGAGGATGATGAGAGGATTCAAGCTTTAATTCGCAGAATCAAAGAGGGTACGAATACACACAAAGGCTATTCAGTAGTGGATGGTAGATTGTGGTATAAAAATAGATTGGTGATATCACATTCTTCTAAGGCTATTCCCCTGATTTTGCGAGAATATCATTGCAGCTTGCAAGGGGGTCATTCGGGTGTTTTAAAAATGCTTAAGAGGGTGCAATAATCCTTTCAATGGAAAGAGATGTATGGCAGCATTCAGCAGTTTGTTTCTGCGTGTGAAGTATGCCAAACACAGAAGTATTCTACTCTCTCTCCTGCGGGTTTACTTCAGCCTTTATCAGTACCTGAGCATATTTGGGATGAGTTAACATTGGATTTCATTACTGGTTTGCCTTCTTCTCAAGGGTATAACACTATTTTGGTGGTGGTTGATAGATTGAGTAAGTATGCGCACTTTCTGGGATTGAAACATCCATTCAACGCAGCGGATGTAGCTGCTAGTTTGATTCTGAGGTCATTCGATTAAATGGGTGTCCAGCTTCCTTGGTATCGGACAGAGATAGTATGTTCCTGAGTAACTTTTGGAATGAACATTTTAAAGTCAAGGGAACAAAGTTAAAGTATAGTACGGCGTATCATCCACAATCGGATGGGCAATCGGAAGTAGTGAATCGATGTTTGGAGACATATTTACGATGCTTCGCTACAACACATCCGCGTACTTAGCACAAGTATCTATCATGGGTAGAGTTGTGGTATAACTCCACTTATCACACATCTCTTAAGACCACGCCATTCAAAGTCGTTTATGGGAGGGATCCTCCTCCCTTGATACGGTTTGAGATAGGTTCTACGCAAAACTATGACTTGGAAGTTCAGTTGCATGAAAGAGATGAGATGCTGGCGAGGATTAAGAATCACTTGTTACATGCGCAGCAGTTGATGAAGAAAAGCGCTGATAAACATAGGCGGGATTTGGAGTTTGAGGTTTGGACAAAAGTGTATTTGAAACTGAGATCTTATCGCCAACAATCTGTTAAGAAGCGTTGGTGTCCGAAACTTGCGGCCAGGTTTTTTGGACCATTTCCAATCATTGCTCGGGTGGGGAAGGTAGCATATAAACTACAGTTGCCGGAAGGAAGCAAAATACATCTTGTGTTTCATATTTTCCAGTTAAAGAAAGCAATTGGTTCTGAAACAGAGGTGTCTACTCTGCCTCCGACTTTGTCTGATGGTGAATAATGGGTCATAGAGCCAGAGACGATTTTGGATTCAAGATACAATGCTACAGGTCATCTGGAACTGTTAGTCGAGTGGAAAGGTCGTCTAGGGCACGACAAGACTTGGCATTTAGCGGCGGATTTGATTAAGAAATTTCCAGAGCTAAAGCTTGAAGACAAGCTTGTCAAAGAGGGGAGTATTGATAAGCCATTAAGGGCTTACGTGAGAAAAAAGACATTGCAAAAAAGCTCGAATGGGTTGGTTATTGGGCCGAGAATTGAGGACAGTGTATGACGAGGTCCGACAAGATATGGAAGGAAATAACAAGAGAAAGGATTCCGGAAATTAAAGGTTTGTGAGTGGTGAAGAGTATTTAAAAGGCGTCGTAGCTATCATTTCTTTTTTATGCTTGTTTTTTGTGAAATGTTGGGGACCAACCTGCGTGTTGGTATTGATCGGAACTTGTAATCGTTGGGATATTGTAATCGAATCTTGGTGTGAGTTATAAAGAAACTGGGTTATTTCTTAACGGGATTTCCCTTCTTTTATTTTTCTTACTACATTCTTCACCTTCAATAAACTCTCTCTTTATCTCTCTCTTTGGGCCCACTGATTATGTTATCTTTTTTATTTTCTTTTGATTGTTTAGCTGGCTCAGAGTCCCAATACCTATCAATATCTCACCATGTAGAATGTATTTGATCAAATTGTTTCGATCATCATCTTCATTGTCCTCTTCCCACTTAAGGTATATCTCATCTTCTCGTTTCACAATGATATGTCCGACACGAACCTATCAACCAAATAATGTAAAATATAATTTTAATATGAATAATAAAGATAAAAGTATAGCCAAAACATGCACATATACCTTATGGTGAAGTCAGTTTTCCTTTTTGTTAAAACGGTTCCAACTTATACGCTACGAGATCTAGACCAATATAGAAAGAGCTTGGTTACCTTCAATAAGATTCCCATATGACCAAATGAGGAGAGCATAGACACATCCATGTAGCGTATATGTTTTCCTTCCTTCATAGGCGAATATTTTAGTAGAATCAATCATTCTACTAAATTCAACACGTCTCCAAGGATATCCGTTAAATACTTTTGAGTCTAAATGTCTCTTTGCGGAAGTTCTCAAACTGATAAGACACATAGTAAACCAGCCATTGTCCTCTTCTTAAATGATAAATTTCTTATATATGTGAACTGTGAATCCAAATTGGAATGCTTTGGATCTTGAGTAGGAGATACACCAACTTTTTCCCAAATGATCAATCTCAAACTCATCGACACTCTTGAAAGTGATAGCCTAATTGTTTGATCTCCAGTAAGCGATCATATCTCGTGTACGTAGTCAACTACCAACCGGTTAGTATGAAAATAGTGGACAAGCTTTGCTTCCCAAATGTAATCTAGCTCTTTTAACTTCAAATTAACTCCAATAGATGACTTCTTTATGTATTCCCATACATCATTGCCAACCGCTTCTTTAACCATCTGGAAACTAGCCAAGTGACAATTATGATTCATGTCGTGATGTTGCAGTGGACATTTCCCCTCTTCATACTGTGTTGGTGGATATGTCTTTTGACAATTTGATGAACTCATATCTCTGCAGTAAATGTACATCTTAGTAAGAAAACAACTATGTAAAAAGTATAACTACAATCAAATGAAGTCAAACGACTATAACCTAACAACTTGTAACAAATGAATCACGAATGGAAAGGACATCAAGCCAAGATATTTCTATTTCTCTTGTAGGATTTATATGCAGAACAACATTGAGGAAAACAAGATACTACGAAACTCAGAATCTAAAATTTAAGAGGACGATTACCAAAACAGTAGCAGAACGAAAGCCAATTAAACCAAAATCGACAATATCCTAACCTTGATTTCACGTATTCCGTGGTATTCTCATCGAGTTAAAAAGGAAAAAAAAATACAACCCAAAAGAAAATTTTGAAAAGGGGATTTAGGGTTCGTCAGGGTAAAACTCTCAAATCTTTGATTTCTGTTTCATTTCGAAGGTAAACAAAGAAGAGACAATGCAGATAAAACGAAATCAAGGAGAAATCGTACTAAAAGCAAAGGAAAATCGATGAATAAGAATTTGATGATAAGAGGAATTGGGTTTATGATGCTAAATCGCTTAAGAGGAAATGATGTTTTCCTGCAAATTTTGTCAAGATTTTTATTTCTTCATGACAAAAGCTTATCTTTCCTTTTTTGTTAAAAATAGTTAGTAATATTTTGGTTATTTTCATATTTATATTTGATTTTGGTTATTTCCATACTTTCGCGATCTGTTTCAGACATCTGGACATTTAGCTATTGAGGAGATCTTGGAGGTCGTTCCGACCAAGATTACTGTGACAATGAATGACAAGCTCACGAGACCGGTGACAGAAGAAGAGATACGAAAAGCGCTTTTTGCTATGCACCCTGAAAAGGATTGGATGACTGCGCTTTTTTATCAGCATTTTTGGGATACAGTGAAGCGAGATGTGATCTTTATGGTCAATCGATTCTTGACAGAGGGTACCGTTGTGCCTGGTTTGAACGAGACAAACATCTGTCTAATCCCTAAAAAGGACATACCTTTGGAGATGAAGGATTTCCGGCCCATCAATCTTTGTAATGTGCCCTATAAGATAGTCTCTAAATTGCTTTGTCAAAGACTGAAACGGATTTTACCTAATATCATTTCCGAGACACAGTCGGCCTTTGTCGCTGGGAGACTAATTATTGATAACATCTTGGTTGCTCAGGAGATGTTTCATGGTCTTCGGACAAGTCCAGCAGGGAAACAGAAGCGTATGGCCATCAAATCAGACATGAGTAAAGCCTATGATCGAGTGGAGTGGGATTTTGTTGAGGCAGTGATGCGTAAAATGGGATATGCGGAAAAATTGATCGGGTTGATCATGCAGTGTGTAAGATCTGTGTCTTATCGTGTTCTAGTCAATGGTCAACCGCGGGGCCATATAATGCCTGCGCGAGGATTACGGCAAGGAGATCCTTTGTCTCTTTTTATCTTCATAATATGTACGGAAGTGCTCATTGGTCTTCTAAGAGAGGCGGAGTGGCAGGGACGCATAACCGGAATGCGAGTAGCGAGAGCTAGTCCTCCAGTGTCCCACCTTATGTTTGCATACGACAATCTCTTTTTTGCAAGACGGAGCCCCATAATGTTTGGAGATATTAAGGATTCTAGAGGTGTATGGGAAAGCTTCGGGTCAAAGGGTTAATTTGAAGAAATCTTCGGTTATATTTGGGAAGAACGTCACGGAGGCTGTCAGGCGGGAGGTGAAGACTATTCTAGGTATCCAGGCTGAAGGAGGATTGGGAACCTACTTAGGTATCCGGAAGATTTGAGTGGTTCTAAATGTAAGGTCTTTGCCTTCATTAGGGATCGCTTGCAGAGCCGGGTGAATATGTGGTCCTCAAAGTGGCTTTCTAGGGGTGGCAAGGAGCTTCTAATTAAAGCGGTCGCCCTAGCTTTGCCAACTTATGTGATGTCGAGTTTTCTCTTGCCTCTCGAGACGTGGATCAGATTACGAGTGCGATAACGAAATATTGGTGAAGTTATGATCCTCCTCGAAGGGGAATTCATTGCGCGACTTGGGACAAGTTATGTGCTTCTAAGGAGGAAGGGGGTTAGGGTTTCAAACTCTCCATGAGTTTAATTAGGCTCTTTTGGCCAAACAGCTGTGGCGACTCATTAGATTCCCGCATTCTCTTCTTGCAAGGATCCTTAGGGGGCGGTATTTCAAGTATACTTCTCCACTACAAGCCCCTGAGTCGGCTAGTCCTTCTTATGGATGGCAGAGCATTCTGGCGTCAAAGGCTTTGCTACTTCATGGGTTGCGTAAGAAGATTTGTTATGGTCTTACTACCAGTGTGTGGGAGGATCCTTGGATCCCGACGAGCCCGGCTAGGCCGGCAAGAGCTCGCGTTCCAGTGGTGCATCCTTTGATGGTGGTTAGTGATCTGATAGATAGGGACTCCCTGCAATGGGATCTCCGGAAGCTTGAGCAGTTTGTCGAGGCTAGCGATATTCCTATCATTAGGAGTTTACCTATTGCTCGGTCGTTCCACATGGATGAGTTCTGCTGGCAGTTCACTAAATCGGGGCAATATTCGGTTCGTTCTGGATATAAGGTTGTGCGTGCCATTGCTTTGAAGAGTTTTGTATGGACGGTTAAAGCGACGCACAAGATGTGTCATCTTATGTGGCAAATGCTAGCGGGTTATTTGGCTGTGACTCATAATTTGGTGCAGCGAGGGATGAATTGTGTGGACCTTTGTCCACGATGTGACAGTCCTGAGGAATCTATTGCTCATGCTTTCTTTGAGTGCCCTTTTGCGATTCAGGTGTGGGCTTTAGTTCCTTCTTTGGTGCGACAAGGTGTGTTCCCAACTTCCAGCGTATATAGCAATATGGCTTTCCTTTTCTGGCGGAATGGTAGTCAGCTTATGGACGAACATGCTTCCTATCCCTGGATTTTGTGGTCCATTTGGAAGGCGCGCAATGAGAGACTCTTCCAGGGGGTTTCCAGTGAGGCTTCGATTATTCTTAGTCGGGCTATATCCGATTGGCAGGCGTGGGAGAGGGCCTGGGAGGTGCCAAACTTACTGGAGGTGCAGGACACGAGTACGCAAACCTTATGTTTGCGTAACATCTGCCTGGTTGATGGCTCTAGGAAGGCGTCAAATACTTACAGCGGGCTAGGCTGGTCGCTGCTTGGACTAAATGGGGAGTGCACCTTGTTGGGGTCTCGTAATCAATTTCGGCGGCTATCCTCCCTACACATAGAGGTTGAAGCTTTGGTTTGGGCAATGCAAAGTCTGCCGGCCCATTCAGAGGTCCAGGAGTTCGCCACTGACAGCTTGGAAGTTATTAGTATGATTGCGACGCCGGGTGATTGGGCAGCTTTTGCGACGGAGCTACTGGAGTTTGAGAGAGCGAGGAGTGCTTTTCCGTCCTTCAAGTTAGTCTATGTCCCACGAGATTCAAATTTGAGAGTTGACCGTTTAGCTAGATTGGCTAGACGACATTTTTCTTTGTTTTCGTTTGTGAGTTGTTCTATTCCGGTGTGGCTTGCTGGATCACCTCAAGTTCTTTGAGTAATAGAATAATCTTTTCGAGTAAAAAAAAAAACAAATATGTTGTTTTTTGAGGAGTTAGTCAAGTCATTAATAAAAAAAAATTGGAAATACTGTGTAATTTCTCCTAATTATTTCTAAGCATAGAAAGTAATAGGCTATTGCTTAATTTAAATCTTGTAAAGCAATACACTAGAAAGGTAGTATACTTCAAATTAGCTAAAACATAGTACACTAAGAAAATCGAGGTATTTCTAATAAAATTTCCAATGAAATTATGAAAAATTTATGATGTCTATATGAGAGAAAGAGTTAGTCCATATTTTGTCGGAATATTCCAACAAAAAATATTCCGTCATATATCTGTCATGTGTTTGCGACAGATTTCTGACGAAATTTCTTTCGTTAAAATGTTTATATATTATGTCGGAAATTTTGTTATATATTTGCAAAAGCTAAGTTTTTGTCAATCATTCTCTCAAACTCATTTATCTATTTTTTGAGATCTTCTCAAATTTCAATATTTATGTAAGTTTTTTCAATTTAATTGCATTACTCTTAATTTATGTTAGGTGCTGTTCGTTTCCTCATTCAGCAGGTTCATCTAGATGATCCATCCGGATGGATCATCTGAATGGATCATATGGATGATGTTCGTTTCTATCTTTGACCACTCATATGGATGATCCATCTGGATGATTCATTTGAATGATCCATCTGGATGATTCATTTGAATGTTTTGTTCGTTTGCTCATCCAGATGGATCATTTGAATGATTGTAACAAAAAATGACCTAAATGCCCCTGTTTTAATCCAATCATATTTTTTTTGTTTTTTTTTTTAACAACAATCAATATATTGATATTATGTTTGTTCCTCATGTAAAAAATGAGTGATGTAACTTTGTGAGTAAAACAATGATACAAAAACCAGAGAATCCGTAAAGTGTTTAACTAAACTGTCGGCAACCCTGTTTGCAGATCTTGGGATCCAGTTCGTAGTTGCATTTTCAAATTTGACAAGCCAGCTTTGTATATCACGAATCCAGTTATGGTGTTTAAAGCATCTCTCCACCCCTTTAACCAAATTATTCACCCTTTGGTTGTCGCCTTCAAAGATGATTTTTCGATATCCTCGTATCCAAGCATGTTGTAAAGCCATGAGTAAAGCTTGTAATTCCGCTTCCACTGAATCCGAACATTGTGATCCTAGACTTTGACAAATTTCTAAGACATGACCTTTATCATTGCGATATATCCAGGCAGCTTTGGACGGTGAATTAGCACGAAAGCTACAATCATAATTACACTTGAGAAACCCCTCCTCAGGTTTTAGCCATTGATGCTGAGAGTTTGTTGATAAAGAGACGGGTAATGACGTTGAAAACTTCCCCTATTCAGCGTTTAAGTACCATTCTTTTGCGTCTATGATTGCTTTCTTTACATCATTTTGAACCACACTCGATTGTCGTTGAAAAAGAAGAAAGTTGTGACTCTTCCAAATCCGCCAAAGAATCCATAATGGTAAATGTCGATCTAACAAAGGCAATCTTGTATCCCGGTTGCAAGCTAAAATCGCTCTGAATTTCACTTCAAAGGAAACGTTAGGATTAGACAAATCAAGATGCATTAACTGTGAACCTCGCCATATCGCTTGTGCGTACGTGCATCGGAAGAAGAGGTGATCCATGTTTTCATCTTCAACACAACATCGGCGACACTGAGCATCCGTTATAATACGTCGTCTTTTAAGCTCAGTACCTATTGCCATGGATTTCGAGAGAATTCTCCAAAGAAACAACTTGATTTTTGGGGCCGTTGACAATTTCCATATAATGTTATTGAATTCATCATTGCCTGGAGGTGGTCTTGCTTGGAGATCATTGTGACGCAAATTAGTGGCCAGCCAACATCCGGATTTTATAGAATAGAACCCATCTCTGTTATAATGCCAGCCCATCATATCAGGTGAAGAAGTAGGGCTTAGTTTGATTTTTAAAATTTCCGGTATATCATCAGGATGAACATATTGCTCCAGTTTTGAAATATCCCATTGTTTTCTCTCCTGGTGCATCAGATCGCTCACAAGAAAAATGTCGGGAGACACATCTTGTCGTATTCGTGGTGCTCTTGGAGGATGTGTGATCAGCCATGGATTGTCCCATATGCGCGTATCTTTACCGTTGCCAATTAGAAACCGCATTCCAGTGATTAATAAGTCTCGTCCATGTAACAAGGATCGCCACACAAAAGAAGATTTGTTATGTTGACCAGCAACTAAGATATTCGACTCATCAAAATACCGACCTTTTAAAACTCGAGAGACCAAGCGTGACGGATTATATAGAATACGCCAAACCTGTCTTGCTAACATCGCATCGTTGAAACACTCTAAGTCTCGAAAACCTAGTCCTCCTTCTTTCTTTGGGAAAGCCATACGATTCCAGGCAAGCCAATGCATAGACCGTACATTCAAATCTTTTGACCACCAAAATTTGGCTAAAAGAGAGGTAATATCATCACACACACCTTTCGGAATCTTGAAGACGTTCATTGTATAAACCGGCAAAGAAAGTGCCATTGTTTTAATCATTGTTTCCTTCCCAGCTTCTGATAGATATCTAGTGGACCAACCTTGAATTCTTCTCTTCACTTTATCTACCAAGGATTGGAAGATTTCTTTTTTCTTCTTCCCCACTGTTTCCGGTAAACCCAAATACTTACCGGTGCCTCCATCATTATGTATGTTCAAAGTGCGCCGAAGACATGTCTTAATCGTGTTCTGGACCCGAGCTCCAAAAGTGATTGCCGATTTGCTCAAATTAACTGCCTGTCCCGATGCTCTTTCATATTTCTGAAGAATGTTCATCACAGTTTTACATGATTTGGGATGTGCATGACAGAAGACCAATACATCATCAGCGAACATGAGGTGGTTGATCACCGGTCCATTAGTACTAATCTGCATCCCTTTTAATTTGCGCTCGCGGGCAGCCTTTATCAAGAGATGACTTAACACCTCCGAACATAGGATATAGATATAAGGTGACAGTGGATCGCCTTGTCTTATACCTCGTCCTGGTACGATAAATCCTTGAGGAGCTCCGTTGATTAAAGTAGAGAAAGTGACAGATTCTATGCATGCCATTATCCATTGTATCCATTGGGAATCAAATCCCATGTGTTCCATTGTGTCATGAATAAACTGCCATTCCAACTTGTCATAAGCTTTAGTGATATCGGTCTTGATGGCCATATATGATTTAGCCCATCTCTTGCGAGATTTCAATGAATGTAGTAATTCATGCGCGATTATGACGTTGTCGATAATCTGTCTTCCAGGTATAAATGCAGCTTGAGTATCAGTGATTATACCATCAAGATGTTTCTTCAATCGTCTGACCAGAATCTTGGAAATAATCTTGTAATTAACATTACACAATGCTATAGGTCGGAAATCGGATAAGCGCTTTGGAGCTTCTGGTTTGGGGATCAGACATATGTTAGTATGATTAACTGTTCCTCGCAAATGGCTTGTGCGGAAGAACCTTTGAACCTCCTCTATCACAACTTTCCGAGACTCTTTCCAGAATTGATGATAAAATGTCGCCGTGATACCGTCCGGGCCAGGAGCTTTATCCGCTCCGATGTCAAAAACAGCCGCTCGTATTTCTTCTTCTGTTACTTCTCTGATCAGATCTTCATTGATCTCTCTAGTAATCCGAGGAATAAAACCATCAAAAATAGAAGCACGATCCTGATCTTGATAATTTGAACTCGTGAAGAGATTGGTGAAAAACTCAGTGGCTGTATCTCCGATAGCTTTATCACCTCTTTGAATGGTTCCCGTCTCATCTTCCACAACTAGAATGCGGTTTCGAGACAGCCGTCCTTTCGTTACCGCGTGAAAATATTTTGTATTCCGATCACCTTGCCTTAACCAAGTATTTCGACTCTTTGTTTTCCAAAAGGACTCTTCTTCTTGATAAGCCATATTGAGTTGAGTTCAAAGCAAGTCTACCTGACTGGTATCTTCATGGTTTGTTATGGCATAATCCAACTTAACTTTCAACTCTTTGATACGTTCAAAAGCATTAATATTATTGCGTCGTTTCCATCCAGCCATTTTCTTTCGGCAATCATGAACAACATCAGGAAGAGAAGACCCTCTTTTTTCTGCTTGCTTCCAACATTCCGTAATCATTTTCTGGAAAGAGTCGTGTTCATGGCACCTTTTATCATATCTAAATTGTCGAGGAAAATTACTCACAGAACCTGACATCGATGTCACTAAAGGACGATGGTCCGAAGCCTCAAATGCTAAGTATTCTGTTTGTGCCGATGGGAATAGGGCATGCCACTCTGCATTCGCCATGCTTTTATCCAAAAACATACACTAACATTATGAGTATGACGTTTACCGGTCCATGAAAACCGGTCTCCGATAGACTTCAAGTCATAAAAATCACAACTGTTTAACATTCTTCTAAAGTTCTCAAAGCTTTTCTCAGCCCGTGGCGGACCGCCTCTCTTTTCCTCATTACCCCGTATCTCATTAAAATCACCAATGGCTAACCAAGGCTTTTGACGTGAGGTTGAGATACGCTCAAGTCTCTCCCATAAATAGTGTCGCATTTTTTGTTCCGGATACCCGTAGATCCAAGACAAATAAAAGGATAATCCATTGATTTTGATGAAACAGTCTACAAGGTTTGCCGAAATTTGAAGAACTGAAACAAATACATATTTTTTCCAGAAAATAGCAATTCCACCACTCATACCCTATGGCGGAACTGTTACAACCTGATCGAAACCTAACTCACAACACAAGTTTCTGATGTAGTCGTCTTTTTGTTTAGTTTCCAGAAGGCATATCATGTCCAAGGAATACTTACGATGTATTTCCTTTAGGTGTCGAACTGTCGAGTCTATGCCGAGACCCTGACAGTTCCAACATGCTGTCCTCATTTGAGAACTGGTGGTTCAGGGCCCACCACGCCTCCCATTGCATCGCTTGCTGGCAAACCAGCACCACTTGATTCTCCTAACTCAAACCTCTGCATATCCTCTGTACTTGTGTCTAATTGCAGTTTAGTATCTCTTTTGCGCTTTTTTGGATCACGATTAGAAGCATCTTCAGAGTAGACCATGTAGAGATCAAGCATGTTTGACGATAAACCCTGTGACATTGTTTCAGTTCCTGCCTGAATCTCTATACCTTCTTCCTGCTCTTGAAAGACCACGTCATTCATGACATTCTCTGGAAGAACATCAAGTGGTTCAACCCTTTGACGGACCACTTGGTGATCCATAACCCCATTCATCTCATCCTCACCAATTTCTCTAATCACAACTCCCTGGTTACGGTCTTGAGGAGGATTATCCCCATCATCATTTTCATCACCTTCATATGGAGCATCATCACCTTCAACATTAGGGAGCAAGCACCTTCCTGGATCATTTGTCATCAGGCCACAGATGTCACAAAAACCCCCTCAACCGCTCGTATTTGAAACATAGCAGCGTATTGACACCAGGAGTGAATTGGAAATGCCTCTGAAACCGCAAAGGCTGATTCACATCCCAGCTAATTTGAGCGCGGACATACTCCACCCTCAGAGCAGTGGCAGGGTCATAATCCACTGCCAATAGTTGTCCCATAGCACGCCCAACATGTGCAATAACTTCCCGATTCATGAACTGCGTCGGGATACCTCTGATCTGGATCCAAAATGGAATGAAATCCATGATCAATGGGTTCATCAAAGGGTGCCATCGTTCCAGAATCAACATACGATCTGCATAAGCCCAGGGGCCACGACGTAGTGTCATCAAGAGCAACTCCTCGGAGGGGAAAATGAACTGAAAGTGTCTGCCTTCCACAATACGGCCATGAACCAATCCCGGCAAACCCCACACCCGAGGGAGATGTGTGATGATACCTCGAAGGCTCTGTCTCCATGGCATGACCGAACGGCCTATCAGAATAAACTGATTCTCAGCGGCAGCTTGTTTTTAATCATAGTTTTCTATCTTAATATTAACCAAATAAATTTTATATTTTCATTAAAAAAAAAATATTTTCATTAAATTATATTTCCAACTAACAACTTATAAATTAATATTTTTCACATTCAAAAGTTTTCATTTTTGTGAATTAAAATATAAATCTAAAAACATAAATTATTAAAATACATAAAACCATAAAAAAATATTAAAATACATAAACAAGCATCAATACATACACAAACATAAACAAGCATTCAAAAACAAACACGATTCATAACAAGCACTTTCATAAACATTAGACCATAATGGTTATTAACATACCAAAATGTTTTGTTTCAGCTTACAAAGGCAAATGCTTTAATGTTCTGATTCTCTAGCTGGTTCAAACTCAAAGTCTGTTTTCACTTGTTTCACTGACCAATAATCGAATCTGCACCTACCAAAGCAGAAGAAAAGAGAAGCAATATTATTTCGCTTCCTTAGCTATTTTTCTCTTTGATCCTACTCATAACCTTGAATGCATATGTCTAGATGGGTCCAACAATAGATGACCAGTCAGGTTGCAAGCAGATGAATCCAATAGTCTCTTAAAGAATGGTAATAGCAATTCATATCAAAAGAACAGAAGTGCAGAATCTCATGTTAACATTGCAGACAACAAAGGAAAAAAAAGCAGAGAATGGTTATAAACATCATACCAGAATGGTTATAAACACCTTTCTTACTAACCTTGTTTAACTTAAAAGTGTTGTTGCTTTGTCTTTGAAGCCTTTTGCACAAAAACCAACAATGTCATCACACATACGCATTTGTCTACGTTTCCAACTTATATGCTACAGTTCTATATATAATAATAAAACACATTCTCAAGCAAAAAAAAGTGAGATAAAGCACAAGAAACAGAGAGAGAATCAAGAATGGGAAAAATGGAGGCAGAGAAGAAAACAACAGGTTTTGATCTTTCTCCTCTTTAGATCTTTGAATCCTTCTTTTTTTCTATGTTTGCAATTTCATCAACTTGGGTTTTTTGAGCTAAGCAAGATCTAGAAGACAACCCCCAAAAGTTCTTCAGTTTCAATCACTTGTATTGCATAAAAACAGATAATTACATCTTTGATCATTACATTAAAATAAGGTAAAAAACAGATCGAACATTAGAATAATCAAATACAACCAATCTCATCACATCTCTATCATTGGAGGACTCGTAAATAATGATCTACTCTAAGTAGAGGACTCGTAACTCTTAAGCAAACATCGAAAAAAATTGGAAAAAGCTAAAAGAAAGCAAACCTGGAAGAGAGGTAAGATGATGATGATAGGACGGGGCTTTGCTATCAACGATCTGGTCTTTCTTCAAAGAACTGTATAGCCACTGAGAATGAAAATGGTTAAGAAACTCACACAACAAGTATAAAAGGTGAAGACTTGGAGGAGATTTTGCTTACGGATAAGAGAAGGAAATGGAGGAGAAGAGTCTTCTCGTTTGGAGCCTTAGCCTGCTTTTAAACAGAGAATCTGCAAAAGAAAAAGCAACATTATCGATCAAACAGAAATATCATATGTAAGAACCAAAACCCAGATGTAAGATTAAAAAAAACCATTTCGAAATCTAAGCCACGAAAGATAAGAATATGACCAAACTAAGCAATTTGAAATAACAATAGTAAACAAACCCATAAAGAATCCAGATCAAGTACAAGCAATAGCTTTCTGAAACTTAAAGCTATCAAAAAAGTGAACACAAACCCTATAAGAATCAAACTGTAGCTCAAATGCTAAGAACCCAGAGACAAACGAGCTAAAAACCAGAGAAATCACTATCAAATCTATCCAGCAGCAAGCACGCCATAGAGACAGAGAGAGCCAAAGAGAGAGAGAGAGAGCCAGAGAAAGAGAGAGAGACAAAGAAATAGAGAGAGAGAGAGACATACCTCGTAGGAGACTGATTTTAGGCGGAGACGAGCTTGGTCGGAGACTAATTTTGAAGAGCGATGTCGAGAGCTTGGTCGGAGACTGCGTTGTCGTTGCTTTTGCGTTCTAGGTCTAGCGTAATTTTTTGGAAAACTCAGGGGCATTTTCGTCTTTTGTAATTTAAGTTTGTTTAATTGGTGTATTTTAGTTGATAGTGTATGTTAAGCTAGTATAGGCTATTTTAATACATTTAAGAATCTTTAAATAAATAAATACATTTCCTTATTAGTTATATATTAAATTTTCTTGTTTGAAATTTTAAAGGTCGAATAAGGAGACTAAGACCATCTCCAATGTATATCTCCTTTTTTACACTATTAGGGAGTGACTCCAAAATGGAGTTGAATTTTACTCCAATGTATTACTCAATTTTTTACTCCAAAAATGGAATATTCTAAAAAGATTCTTTTTTTAATTTGCTATTAATACATTCTAATTATAAAATTTACAAATTGATCCCTGTTATTTTATTTTTAAAAAATTTCCACAAATTATAAAATTAATTTAAATTAAAAATTCATTAAAATAAAAGAAATTACATTACAAATATTTTTATTTAACCATCACTATTAAGCATATTTTTCTTACAAATAAGATTAGTCAATTCCAAAGTGAAAAATAAAATTTTTTATATTTAATAACATCTCTAAAACAACCGAGAAACTTTTGAAACCGGATTTTGTTATCATATTATATTTGGACATATGAGGGTAGAGATCCTCTTCCAACTCTCAATAATAAAACTCTAAAAATTCAATCGTTAAAAAATTCAAAACCAAACAAAAAAATTCAATAATCAAATTAGTTTGTTCTTCATGTTTTTATTTATATTTTCTCAAATTTTTATATATACACTAACAAAATGAAAATTTTGAATCCAAAATATTTTTGCCATTGTTTTATTTAATTTTCATAAATTATTTCATATTTATAGTTAACTATATGTTATAGTTAATTAAGCTTTTGAAAAAATACATAATAAAGTTATATAAAAATATATTTTCATAAAAAAATGTATGTCTTCAAACTTAGAATGTTATATCAAACTTTAACAAAATTAAGATTATAACAATAATTAAATCTTTAAAAATTCTAACAACAAAAATAATTATTGTTTTATTAAAAAAAGTATAAAGTGAAAAATTAATATTCAAGGGATCTCTTTATAAATAAAAAAGTTCAACTCCAAAATGGAGTAAAAAATGGAGTTACCCCAAATATGGAGTAATCTCACCCATTACTCCATTTTGGAGTGAAAAATGGAATTAGGTTGAAGATGATTTTATTCCAAAATAGAGTTTGAAGGGAAAAATGGAGTAGGATTGGAGATGCCCTAATAAATCTGAAGTGGAAACGTCGGTCTATCTTGGTTGGATGTTGCAGACATTCACATTAACAAGAAGATTGATAATATTGAAGATGAAAACGCATGGGAAGTAATCAAAAACTAAGATGAAGGAGGCTCGAGTCACGAAGCATGCCAAAGCTAATCCGCTCCCATCATTGGACTAGTAGAACTTGACAACGCTGAATTTGTAAAAGATGGTGTAATGACTTTTATAAGAGCATCTGCAAAATCTTTCTAAAAAGAAATTTTAAATTTGAAGTTTCATAGTTTTTATTTTCATTTTAGTCCCTACAACTACACATCTTACTTTTTATTCTTAAAAGTTTTGTTGTTTATCGTTTTAATTTTTAAATATTTTATATCTCATAATATTTCTTATAAATTTACTTTTACACATAAAATTAAATAAAATCTTTAAATAAGACTAAAAATATTTAATAACTAGACTTGTACAACAACAACAATATAACTAGATTTTATGAAATAATATGGTATTTTCTTATAATTTAATATTTAATTTTATAATTCTAGGCAAAATTTTAATATTTTAGTATAACTTTTTATTAATTAATATTGTTGTGATAATTTTGTAGATGTGTTAGTTATACATAAATGTTTAACGAATTTAAATTAGTTATGATAAATATAAGGACCACAATGTAAAATACAAATATTTTTGAAATTAAATTTGAAGTATTGCTTTTGGAGAAGAACATCTTCAAACTTCAAAATGAAAATCCTTTTTGAAGATGCTCTAAGTATTATGTTATCAAAATAAGAAAATAATTTTTTATGTTTTGAATTTTCTTAAGTAAGTTTAAAATTAATAATATTAAATTATTAAAGATTGTAAAATGAAAAAGTATAGTTAAGTTAATATTAGAATTATATAACACATAAAAAATTATGATTTATATAAATAATTTAAAAAATAATATAATAATTTTAACCGAAAATTTATTGTCGTCTCATAGATTTTTAAAGAAATTTATAACTTATAATAATTAGAACGTTTTGTAGCCGTTTTGTGCAGAAAATTTATGATGGAAATTTCGCCAAAAATTTATCAGGAAATTCCAGTAGAGAATACAACCTCGTAGACATTTTCATTTGCAAAGTAACGAGAAAACACTAAGATGAACCAAACAAAAAATGTCTCCCCATAATAGTAACGACAATTTTCGATTGTGGATGGATAGAAATCATTAGGATCCGAGAACGCGACTACTCATAGAGGAGTTTGCCAAGTTCTTCAGCAATTGATGTTGTCTGCATGAAATTAGAAGATAACCTTACAAATGGGTAAAATTCATTGTCCTTGTCATGTTTGTTGTAATCGTAGATTAGTTTCTATTAGTGGTGTGTGGGAACACTTTTATAGTCGTGGATTTGTTTCGGGTTACAAGTTTTGGTATTTGCACAGAGAAAATGATTCAGCGGTGAACTATAGTTTTCATAGTGAGCAACATACTAATAGAACAGGGGAACCTAGCACTGTTATAGAGAAAAATGTAGGGATAGTTCAAATGGTAAATGACACTTTTCATAAAATTATTCAGATGTTTGGTTATGATGTTAATATGGGGAAGAATCGAATTCAGAAGCTCGTACATTTTTTCATATGTTAGATGCAACTAAAAATCTGCTAAATGATGGTTGTAAGGAAGGTCATTCGCCTTTATCTTCTGCAACAAGGATAATGTATATAAAAACGGTTCTTGTGGTGTCGATTCTTATTCGCACAACGGGATAGTATCGGGTCTATGACAGGCCAACAAACTGTTTCGGAGACAGAATTTGGAATCATTTAAACATGAGCAGTGACTTCAGGAGTTCCTTGATGCCTCTAGTCTCCATAACATAAAAAAACTTCACCCGAGTTGTTAAAGTGTTGCAGCTTGGTATTTTTTTTCAATTTGATTTTATAATGATATTTACCAAAAAACATTTTACATCTAACTTTTTTGTTTAATTTTTCAAGGCTTAGGAAAAAAAACAAAATCACGAAACCTATATCGAAATGCTTTCATCAGCTCATGAACTAGGTTCATCCGACGTATAAGGACAACCCTATCAATATCACCAATATGGTTTCAGACTGTTGGTTACTATTGTGGTTACTATTGTGGTTAGTGGTTTTGTAAAAAATCATTATGTTACTATCGTGTTTACTAACTCTTACGTTATTCCGTAGTTTGTTTTCTCAACAAGATTTCCTTTGGGACCCCTCCATTTCCAAATGTATGTGGGAACAGTTCGACTATAAGGAGACTAGTAGTACTTCAAACATATAAATGAGTAGAAGCATAAGTGGATTAATGGGGCGGATAAGCCTAAACCCCTAAATGGAGATGTTTGGATTGGGTTACGACAGTACTGACAGCTCGAGAAGACAACTAAGACTTTGAAGAGTAACTCGACCAACCGGTTGAGCCGGCATGGTGGAATAGGACATTCTACCAATAATTTTGGGTGAAAAAACCATCAAAACCCACAAAGAAAAAAATGGTAATAGCATTTATATTTATACAACTTTATTATTATTTAATTTATTTAATTTAACGCTTACTAAATTTTTAAGATCATTAAATTAAGGAGAGTTTTCTCGGATTGGTTGGATCTCTTCGTTGACCTTCACACCAACAAAAAAGTCGGTGAAATCCAATATCCGAAGGCCAGTGAAATGATCATGAATATGAGGAAGATGAAGGAGGACCAAATACTCAGCTGTCTCAAGCTAACCCAACAAATGATGGATCGAATTCTGTTTCCACTCAGTTGAGTCGGATAGAAATCAACAATTTCGTCATCTCGGTAAATTTTTTTTTTTACCTTTTTAATTACGATATGATTTTTCTGTCTAATACAATTTGTTTTAGTGTTATAGTAAACTGAAATTCGGGAAAGCCACAATCATGGTTTAGGTCACCTTCGTGAGAAAGACGACTCTTCGTTCGTTACATTAAAATTTTTAGTCGAAAATTTAAAACGAAAACATCTCTGTCGAAATTTTACGACGAATATTTGAAAATTTTAACCAAAGAACTCATAATCAAGGAATCAGGCTAGGTATTTAAGGCTTTTTAGTGGTGAGGCTTAGAGTGTTTGGGGTATCAAAACTGCGTCAGAAATGCAAGACATTATGCAAAATCGCAGGAGAGAAAGAGTATATTGATATCCATGTCCCCTAACTACCCAAGTACAAACCACCAATCAGAAAATAAACCAAATTTGTGCATTCTTCAAGGTGAATCTAATCAACATAATAATATGCTAATGCTAATTTCTAAACCAGATACACAGAAGTAAACATTAATTCTTGTTTTTTTTTTCGTTTCTTTTTCAAGAACGAAAATCTGGAAGAAATTAACATATTGATGACATTTTTAAACTCTAAAACACCCATACATCATGAAGAAATGCATCATATCAATCTAAACCACCTAAACACCCAACACCGAGAAATCTGACACTGAGGATCGTGTCTAAACTACCTAAAATGTACAATCCTACCTAAGCAATTAGGAGGATCATGTCTACCATACTCTCTCCATTTTTTTTACACATGTGTGCACATAAGATGAAAAAGAAATGCATGGATAATCCAGGAGATAAGGTAAGGGTGTGGTGCAAGACTAAAGATGAGTCTGGTCACTCAGGATTACCGAAAAGGTTGGTAGAAAAATGGGGATGTAATCCTGAATGATGGGGTTTGATTCCTGATTTTAATGTTCATAGAATAAAGCATTTAAAATTCATTAGTAAGCCAAATAAGATAGAGTTAAAATTATTTCAGACAAAAGTCTGAGTTCCAGAGATTTCTGGTGGGGGAGTTTGGTCATGAGTTATTATGGTTTGCCTGCTCTAAAAGTCTAAATAAATGGTCAATGAACATATAGAATAAAGTGCAATGCGCAGAGATGATAGTCTAAAATCATCATGAAGCATAAAAAAATCCATAACTGACTCGATAAAAGACATAAAAATGACTCAAACAACACCAAAATAAAAATAAAAACGTCAGTATCCTCCCCCAAACTTATCACACACTGTCTCGGTGTGAAACAAATTAAAGGAAGGGGTAAGTAGCAAATAAAAAAAGAAAAGAAAATTAAAAGAAACGGGAAAAAGCAAACTTACCTGAAAACGTGTGAAATAACCTCGTATTCGAGACAGGGATCGATCGATCCATCCGTCTGTCCGTGATCTCTTTTCTGCAATTCAAAGGCTAGTGGGTTGCCTCCCTCTCAGCGCTTGTTTAAAGTCACAAGCTTGACTGTAGTGGCGATAGATCAGTCTGGAAGAGCCTTGGAACTCGCCCCGAAACAAGCTCCACCAGCGAAAATCTTCAGCTCAAGGATGTTACTCATCGCTTTCTTCACAGCAGCTACGCCTTTCTCTTTAAGCTCAGGCGTAATGATGGCTCTGACCATGGAGACAGGTCTAATTCTACCTTTACGCTTCACTTTGTACTCAATAGCGCTTCCATCGCATTCAAGAGGGATCAAAGTCAACTCTGAACTCTCTTCAGTATTTTCGGTATTGTGCTCCTTCTGCTTCGCTTTCTTTTCGGTCTTGGGTTTTCTTACTATAGAACTAACGTCTCCATCTAGGACTTCTTTGACGTCATTCTTCTCAGAAACCACCAAAGTGTCTGTAATCAACAGGCCATTCTCTTCGTCAATCCGACATGAGGATATCTGAAAAGACTCCTCAGTGTGAGGTTTCTCTACAGCCTCCTCAATCACCTCAGTCAATGTGTCAATCCAAAATGTTTTCCCATCTATGGTAGGCTTCTT
>OVAN01003626.1:0-28416 GCA_900406275.1 Anastatica hierochuntica
TTGGTTGATTTAATTAATTATTTTATTTGTTTGTATTAAAAAGAGGAAGGGTAAAATAGGTTTTACACAAACTCATTAAGAGTAGAGAGTATATTAGATTAAGTAAGAGTAAGTAAGATTAACTTTTCTTCATTAAGAGCATTCTAGCTCTTGACCCTATACCGTCCAACCAGCCTTGATGAAATCAGTACCGTTGGATACTTTGATTAAACCAGAAGAGAATTGAAGTTGATTAACATATGGAGTTTTGTAAAAAAGTAAAATGAGCTTCTCCTCCTCCTATATTCATCTTAATCCACTCTGGTCGGACTCTACCTCCTGCATACTATTGAATTCCAAAATTGTTAAGTCATCAAATAATTTAGTGTGACAAAATTATAATTATAAATTGTTTGAGGAAAAGGTTAACTCACATGCAAACCCGGTTCCGAATTGGTTTGAGGATTGAATGTTTTTAGTCGTATAAGGTCTTCTTTCGTACTTCTTCTGATTGGTACTGTGCCACGTGGACATCCAACTCCCTTTTAGTGCAACTGATTTTAATTTATTGTCACCAAGTCGTTTTTGTTCTTCTCCTTTCTCAACCTTTTCAGGCCTATTCACATTGCTTGGTTTCATCTAGGGGGAAAATAAACATATAGTTCCTTTTGTCAATAATTTATACATACATACTATATACTACATTTAAATTTGGTTGTTGACACAATGATAACGTTGGTTCAAGCAATTGTTTTTGCCAAACAAATTGAGATTTTTAGTAAACCGAAAAAATATTGTTTTTAATTTAAAAAGATATTCGATCCCAGGATGAAAATCATGTTTTTTCAAGACAGCATGATCAAACGCAGGTTGCTCGTAAAAGTCTATACAATCGTACAATTGACCATATCCAATCTGCAAAAACAAATTCAACATTAGTTTTTTACGAGAAGAAACTTAATAATTTTGGAATTCAAATATGTAAAAAGAATAAATCCTGCTAACAGTGATAATAAACAAAATGATGAGAAGAAAAGCTCTAACTTCAACGGTTTTAACAGGCGTTTGATTCATAATTTTAAGTTATCTCTCTAATTCCAAATCTTCTTCGTCAGACAACTCTCTAATTGCAGGCTCTGCAACACAACAACTTGTTAACATAAAAGCCGCTCCTGCAAAAAACTTCACACAAAACATTTTTCCTACAGTGGATTTACTTGTAAATATTTTTGTAACAACCCGACTTTTTGATCCGGTTTTCTTCGGTAACCAAAACCTTAACCAGTTTCACCCTAAACCGAAACCTATCCTTTTTAAAGCCTAAATTAAACCTAAAATCATTATTTTTCTTCTCCTTCCTTTTGGCGAGCCGTCGCCAACATCCCAGAGAAAAATCAAGAGAAAATTTTCTTGCAAAACCATTGGAGAGAATGAGAGAAAATGGAGAAGAGATATGAGTGCAGTCCAGTAGAAAATAGACAAGATATGTCATGGGAAAAGCAACGATCGGCCGACCAAATCATTTCTGATGGATCTCAAATTTCTACAAAACGTAAAGGACCCTTAGATCGAAATTCTCCAATTTGTAGAACGCTTTTTAATCGAATATTGAATGAGTTATGATCGATTTACCGAGAGACATCTGTGCAGTCTGAATCCGCGATTAGTCGGTGTTTGAAGGGATATTCCGAGAGCAATTGGAGTCTGATCAGAGCATACTCAGTGGCTATGGATATAGGATGTTAAGGACTTTATTCTGACCGTTCGAATCGTCAATTGAACGGTTGTGAGTTAGAGCTGCATCTTTGTACGACATTGAATCTGTCAGATTTCCAGAAATCGTTGGTCAAATTGTATTTCGATTTTGTTTGGGTTAAAAGTTGGTTTTGGAGCTGATTCTTTGTGGGATCATTTTAGGGACTCGTATGAATCCATCGAAAAAAAGGAACACCGATTTCGGGTTCATATAAGCAGAGAAGCCCCCTGGAAGTTGGTGCAGAGAAGTTGTCCGCGTCAAAAAGGAGCTAAGGAGCTTCAAGTCAAGGTTCAAGAGAGGTGCAGAAGACCCGAGACATTCCCGAGAACGTGTCTTCCTTCGGTAAGTTAAATTATCGTTTAACACCTGTCCAAGTTTCCTGCTTTGTAAAGTTTCCTGCTTTGGAAACTTTCCAAATATAGCAGATTTCCATATTTGGTAAGTTTCCTCTTTAGGGAGGTTACCTTTTTATGTAGGTTTCCCTTTTTGGTAACTTCTTTTCGGGTAGGTTTCCTTTTTAGGAAAGTTTCAATTTATGACAGGTTTTCATAAATAGAAAGTTTCCGTTTTAGCAGGTTCTCGTTAAGGTCTACCCGGATTCCTGTTCCATTTTCCTTATTTCAGAAGGAGGATCAGTGAAAGAGAAGAAGGACGACGAAAGATCAAGTTGGGGAAAACATAACATTTCTGAGGAGTCCAACGAAGTTCCAACAATGGAGATGGTGGTTGTCAAACATGGTAGCTACTCGACGATCAGGCCAAGATGAGGGGGTTCGCGGCTTCATTTCATTCGATATTCGTTTAGCTTGTCGGTTAGTCTAGGGTTAATCCGGCAAGTGTCGGGCTATATTTCCCGACAGGAATAAAAACTATGTATTAAGTATTGATAATGATAAAAAGACTTATACGCCTAAGCGCGATTGAATGTTGGGTCGCTAAGTCGAGCCTCAGATAGAACCTGTGAAAGAACGTAAATCCTAAGAATGACTAGGTTTAATTTGGCATTGTCTGAGTCTAAATTAACCGGTAATGTGCATTCTTTGATGGATGGTCACCAATCCAATTTACGGGTGTGAGGCACCCCGCCCTAGTGCTAGGGCCTTAGAGGAATAGAGAGGTGAGGAGTAAGATCTTCGCGCCGGGCCAGGCGGAAGTAATCCTTAGAGGCAGGTACCAACTGGTTGAGCCTTTCTAGGTAGGATGTGATGCTCGGCGAAGTAAAAGGACCTTCGGGTAACCTAGGGTGGTCCCCCAATGGGCTTTGATTGTCGGGTCTCTGGCGAGGGATTCCAGAAGGCTGGCACTAGGATAAAGTTAGGGTGAGGACAGTGAACGGGCAGTTGTCGTGCAACCGGCCTAGGCGACTGTGTTGAGCCACCATCCCGGCAGATGGATGAACTGAGGGGTAGTTAGTCCGACATCGGGAGAGATCCAGGCTTGTCGGAGGGAGGGGGGGGGGAAGTTTTAGGGCATGTGTTTTGTGCCATGTGATTGTAATACGCATTAGGACCCAAAAGAAATTTGAAAGTTTTAATCGGAGTTTTAAAAGATAGGTGTTTTCGAAAGAAGCTTTCGACTTGCTAGATATTACTTGTCAAGGTAGGTGCTGTGGGGTTAAGGATTAGGTCTGGACTTTCGGGGTTAAGCGGGTATCCAGTGAGGCGAAGTCGGGTTCGTCCTCACTAAGTGGCTTGTTTGAAAAGTCACTCACCCCTCTCTTTCTCCTCTTTTTCTTTTGGTGTTTCTGCAGGTTGCAGTTAGAAGCGAAATTATTGACCGATTGGTGAGGTTTGCTCCGGATTTGGCGATACTAGTAGGGACATTCTGGTTCCCTCGGGATAGGGTTATTACAAGTGGTATCAGAGCCTAGGTTAAAGGTCGCTCCGATTCTGACCCGAAGGGTCATATATTTTTGAAAGATAAAATGTTTTTCCAAACTTATTTGTTTTTTGAGGTACCTAAAAAATTAAAAAGAATTTCTAATTCACCAACTGGTAGTTAGTCTGGCTTCTGGCGCATGAGTTTTCTTTCGAGTTCCAAGGCGATAGAGTATCGACGGCAAGGATTTCGAGACTCGGCTACCGCATCAACCAAAAGACATCTATAGTCTAGTCCTAAAAATTGAGATGTTGTAACCAAAGCCCGCAAGGGAGCACTGAAAACAAGATCTAGATCAGGTGCGGTGGGTAGACTGGAGTTCCAGAAGTAAGATTATGTGTCGAGTTTTACTTAATTGTGTGTGTTTTCGAGTCTAGGTCCTCAGGTTTCTAAGTCTTAGTATTTTCCGAGGAGGGGAGTCCTCATCCGGTGTCAGTTTCTTTTCGTGCCCCTAAGGGAATGAATTCTCTTTTCGTGTTGGTTTCTTTTTTGTAGCCCATCCTTCAAGCTCCAAAGTCCAAGTTAGAATTGGCAGAGCTCACATTCTAGTACATTCGATCGAAACTCATGTATGGACGTGACTACAACATCTCGGGCGGGTTGTAGCTGCTCTCTAGCCACGAACCCAACTTGCGAGGACCAGTGGTAGTTATCGTCGGAGACTAGATAGCTACTTCTGTTGACCCACTGCTGTAGTTCATCATTGTGGAGCCATTTCTAAATCTTCCTATTTCAAAGTCGTCGGTTCTTGCAGTTGCTGCAGTTGATTGTACTAGAGCTACCAGAAGGTCTGAAGTTGGGGAGCAAACTCATTCCAAGATTTAGGGAGCTTCAGCATCAGTTTAGGAGCACAAGACAAACATGAAGGTTCCGCGTTGCTGGGAGGTTGTAGGAGTAAGTTCCGCCGGGACCAGGTAGTGGAGGCTGAGAAAGGACAGTTTGGCTGGATCATCGAGCTGTAAGGACGCAACCAGATAAAGAGGTCGTGTGGGTGTTGAGATGATGTTGGCTACATCTATAGCTCCACCAGGAAAGTAGTGGAAGCTCCTATGGAGTTAGAGTAAGTGTTGCGGACATGGTTGTCAAGGACGAAAACCTAGACAATAATCAAGGGGAAGCGCTATGTGGGACAGGACCACAAGTGGATGTTGTTAAGATCCAAGGACGGTATTAGGAAAGCACCATGTGGATCTGTTTGCTAAAAGGCTAGAGCGTGGAAGAAAGTAGAGCGTAGCGCAAGCATGGTGGAACAATATCAGAATGTATCGTACCTCGCTCAACCAAGTTCAACCTAGGGCTAAAGGAATGCCTTAAGGCAAGAGGTATAAAGGACATAACCTCAACGATGGACAAGGAGGTGAGCATTACCTATTTTGCAAGGACTGAGGTAAAACTAGAACTGCCTAGAAGGAATTGGCAGTAATTGTCGTAAGCCAGAAACCATACTTAAGCATGAAAGGTAAATGCTAGTGGACATTATTAAGAGCAAAGGACAGATTCTCCATGGATCATAGACGACAGAGAAATAAAATCTTTAGTGCATAAGGAAATATACAATTGTGATCTCTCTCAAAGGAGGACACTTTGAAGCTTAGTCGGAAACTAAGTGGGTGAGAGCTGAGACATGGAGTCGAGAATGGTCAAAGGAAGACAAAACCTATGTGCTACCACATTCGACCTGACTCGTGTGAAGACATATTAGTTTTCCATTGCTCAGGGTGTTGCAGTTTTCAGAATTCGGGACGAATTCTCTGTAAGGAGGATAGAATGTAACAACCCGGTTTTTGGCTCCGGTTTCCTTCAGTAACCAAAGCCTTAACCAATTCCATTCTAAACCGAAACCTATCCTTTTTAAAGCCTAAACTAGACCTAAAATCATTATTTTCTTCTCCTTCCTTTTGTCAAGCCGTCGCCAACATTCTAGAGAGAAGTCCAGAGAAAATTTTCTTGCAAAACCATTGGAGAGAAGAGAGAAAATGGAGAAGAGAGATGAGTGCAGTGTAGTCCAGCAGAAGATAGACATGATATGTCGTAATAAAAGCAACGATCGGCCAATCAAATCATCTATGATGGATCTCAAACTTCTTCAAAAGGTAAAGGACCGTTAGATCAAAATTCTCCTATTTGTAGAACGCTTTTTCATTGAGTATTGAATGCATTATGGCGAATTACCCGAGAGGCATCTGTGCAGTCTGAATCCGCGATCAGTCGGTATTAGAAGGGAGATTTCGAGAGAAATTGGAGTCTGATCGGAGCATACTCTGTGGATATGGATAGAGGACATTCAGGGCTTTATTCTGATCGTTCGGATCGTCAATTCAATGGTATTTTGTAAGTTAGAGCTACATCTTTGTACGACATTGAATCTGTCAGATTTCCAGAAATCGTTGGTCAAATTGTATTTTGGTTTTGTTTGGGTGAAAGGTTGGTTTTGGAGTTGATTCTTTGTGGGATCAATGTAGGGACTTGTATGAATCCATAGGAAAAAAGAACACCGATTTCGGGTACATATGAGCGGAGAAGCGCGTCCCGGAAGTTGGTGCAGAGAAAAGTTGTTCGCGTCAAAAAAGGAGCTAATGAACTTCAAGTCAAGGTTCAGAGAGCTGCAGAAGACCGGGGACGTTCCTGAGAACGTGTCTTCCTTCAGTAAGTTAAATTACCATTTTACCCTTGTCCGGGTTTCTTATTTTGGAAAGTTTCCAAATATGGCAGGTTTCCATATTTGGTAAGTTTCCTCTTTAGGGAAGTTTCCTTTTTGGGAGAGTTTTCCTTTTTGGTAACTTTCCTTTTCGGATAGGTTTCCTTTTCAGAAAGTTTCCATTTATGGCAGGTTTCCATAAATTGACAGTTTACGTTGTTAGCAGGTTCCCGTTAAGGTCTGACCGGGTTCCTGTTCCGGGTTCCTGTTCCAGGTTCCTTTTTCCAGAAGGAGGATCAGTGAAGGAGAAGAAGGACGATGAAGGATCAAGCTAGGGAAAAAAAAACGTTTGTGAGGATTCCAGCAAAGTTCAAGCAATGGAGATGGAGGTTGTCAACCAGGGTAGCTACTTGACGATCAGGCCAAGGTGAGGGGGTTCGCGGCTTCGTTCCATTCGATATTCGTTTAGCTTTTCGGTTAATCTAGGATTAATTTTGGCCAGTGTCCCGCTATAGTTTCCACCACGAATAAAAACTATGTATTAAGTATTGATAATGATATAAAGACTTATATGCCTTAACGCGATTGAATGTTGGGTCGCTACGTCGAGCCTAGGATAGAACCTGTGAAAGAAGTAAGTCCTAAGAATGACTAGGTTTAATTTGGCATTTTCTGAAAATTTTGAAAGATGATAGTAGGTCTAGATTAACCGGTAATGTGCATTCTCTGATGGATGGTCGCCTATCCAATTTACGGGTGTGATGCACCCTGCCCTAAGGCTAGGGCCTTAGGGGAATCTAGAGGTGAGAAGTAGGATCTTCGCGTCGGATCAGGGGAAAGTAATCCTGAGAGGCGGGTGCCAACAAGTTGAGCCTTTCTAGGCAGGATGTGATGCTCGGCGAGGCAAAAGGACCTTTGGGTAACCTAGGGTGGTCCCCCAGTGGGCATTGATTGTCGGGTCTCTGGCGAGGGATTCCGGAAGGCCGACACTAGGATGAAGTTAGGGTGAGGACAGTGAATGGGCGGTTGTCGCGCAACCGGTCTAGGCGACTGTGCCGAGCCACCAGCCCGTCAGATGGATGCTTAGAGGGGTAGTGAGTCCGACATCGGAAGGGATCCAGGCTTGTCGGAGGGGGGGGGGAGTTTTAGGGCATGCGTTTTGTGCCATGTGATTGTAATGCACACTAGATCCCAAAAGAATTTCGCAAGTTTTAATTAGAGTCTTAGAAGATAGGTGTTTTCGAAAGAAGCTTTCGACTTGCTAGGTTTTACTTGCCAAGCACGGTAGGTGCATTTTGTGGGGATTTATGATTAGGGTTGGACTTTCGGGGTTAAGCGGGTATCAAGTGAGGCTAATTCGGGTTCGTCCTCACTAATTGGCTTGTTTGAAAAGTCACTCGCCCCTCTTTTTCCCTTCTTTTTCTCTTGGTGTTTCTGCAGGTTGCAGTTAGAAGCGAAATTATTGACCGATTAGTGAAATTTCTTCCGGATTTGGCAATTCAAGTTGGGACATTCCGGTTCCCTCGGGATAGAGATGTTACAATTTTTCTTTGTTATTTTTCCAAATTACACACACCTACATATATATACACATAAGATCTACTCTGACAGTTTGTTAGTTTTTGGGGTTCGCAAGGAGTTTGAAAATTAGAAAACGCAAATAATTTGAGATTTATCAGCAAGTTTGCAATTTCTTTATGACCAAAATCATCAATAATTGTCTGGACCAACGTGGTTTATTTGTAAAAGCGGGTTTCTTTTTGGCGATATGTCGCGAGTTCGAATCCTACCAGACGGAACTATAGTACATTGTTTCTGGATATCTCTGGGGTTTTCACATGCGCCTCCAGCGGTCCGGAACCGACGGGGCAGAAGATTGTCCATGGTAGTGTATGTCCAAAAAAAAACCTGACCTAAGACTCCGACCGGCTAGTCTAGACCCACCTCGGTGGAGACCTGGATACCCAAATTATCAAAAAAAAAAAATCATCAATAATTACGGAGGATTATGCTTTCGGATATTTATTTTCGTTTCATACTATACTCGTGAACTTTTTATTTTCGAAATTATGCAAACCAAATAATTTTTGGGTTTAAACTCCCCCCATGTCTCATTGATTTGTTTTTTTCCCCCTGACGACAAAACACTTTATTAATCTTCATCGTAAAGTACAACAAAAATGATGCATGAAATTTGGAGACATAATTTCGTCTCCCCTTATTTCTTAAAGACAAACATGAAAAATCCCTAAAAAAATAAAAATTATAAACATTTATTTTTATTTCGAAAAAGTGTTAATTACATTTAAACTTATAGAAATCATGATATTTACAATAAAATCAATGGTTAATTTGTCCACCCATTGATCTGTTGGATCTTTAACCAGGTCATCAAGAAAAGTCTAAATCAAACGCAATTTCAAATTGAGATAAAGCAAACCCTATAGTTAATCGCGATTTCAAATCGCGAGCCCCAAATTCATGTATCAATCGAACAAAAAAACAATGCTCGACGGCGGCAATAGAGTGGTCGGCTGAGACAACGGAGTGGGCGACAGAGAAGAAAAAGAAAACAATGCTCTCTCTCTCTCTCCCTCCCCCTCTCTCTCTCTCTCTCTCCCTCCCTCTCTCCAATGAGAACTCTGTCGTTTCGCTTAGTCTCTTGAATATAATCAGCGAGTACATTTCAACATCTTCGTCCGTAACAATTTCATTTTTCTTTCTTTCTTCTTCAGAGTCGGTCTCTTCTTCTTTGCCTTCTTCCTTTCCTTTTTCTTCCTCTTTACCTTCTTATTTTCTTTTTTCCTCCTTTTGTTCCTTTCGTTCGTCTTTGACTTCTTCTTTAACCTTCTTACTGTTTTTTTCGTCTGTAAAAACTTAAAACTTATTATAAAAATTCTTTAAAAATTTACATCAATTATCTAAAAGTTATGTCACATCACTATTTTAAACATCATTACCCTATAGATAAGTACATAATACATCTAGAATATAGTGTATGTACACACCTATATAGTGTATATACGCCTATATACTTATATACATTAAGTAAAAATCTTTCCAGATTCTAATCCTTCCCTAACCGTTTAGTGATCGGAGCAAATAACGGAGACATGCAAGTGAATAGAGAGAGGAAACCGTGAAACTAAGTAAAACTAGAGAGTCACATAATGTAACTAAGAAAAACTAAAGGAAATTGTGTGACGAGAGAGAGAAAAAGTCAGTTACCGGGGTTAATCGATGAAGAAAACATACTGAGATTAGACGATTCTCCGATTTTTACGGGAAATGAGATTTGGCGAAACTTGAAAATCAAATGAAAATTTACAGTTTTTACTTTGACAAAGAAAGAAGATGAAGAGACAAGCCGCTTGTCTTTCATATACACTAAGATAATGGGTTGTGCCTTTTTCCCAAATTTTTATTCATTTTCGATCAATTTCATAAACAACTTAGACCTAAAACGAGAAAACCCAATAAATATTACATTACCAAAATGTTAAAAAAATCCAATAAGCATTATATTAATGTATTTAACACTTATTATATCCTAAATGCTTCTTTAAAATATTCATTAAATCATCTGTGAGTTGTACTCGAGTGTTGCTCGAGCTGTTGCGATCTACCCGTGGTCTTCACAAAAAAATACACCTACGGTTCTCTTTATCGATGGTCGCTAGATAAAAAAATAGATCCTCGTCATCAGAAATAGTTAATTGTTCCTCACATCCAACCAACAACGGAGTGAAGCTCAATTCTAGTCTAACCATACTTCATCCAATGCAAGCTTCTTATAAAACCTTTCTTCTATCATTGACAAAGTTATATCCTCCACTGAAATATCCTTGAACGTTATACTATACAAGTGACCTTGAAATTTAAAATATATGCTGACGTGCTTGCTCATTGTATCCTGCCAAAACAATGCAAAAAATTCATTAAATTATCCATAGTTTTACCAGTTTCCAATGCTATTAAATGAATCCTCATTAGTTTCACTACTAGTGCTACCTACTTCTCATTCTGTGAAAACTCATATTTTATGGTTTCAATACTAATCAACCCAGAGCAATGACAAAACACCAATTGAGATCTCACACCAATGTGCATACCAAATTCATCAAATTCAATTACAAACACTAAACCAACATTATATCCGATGAAGCTCGAAGCGAGATAAAAACTAACCTGAATTCGGTCCGAGTTTGTCAGAATTTTTGACGGCGACAACGGAGAGGTTAATGGCGATGACAGAGAGATCAAGCGGTGACGGAAAATAAAATGAAATCGCCTTTCGGCGTTTTATTTTTCTCTTTCTTTTCCGATTTATTTTTCTATTTAAATTCTTTAATAATTTAATGACGGGTATTTTGGTCTTTTCGATTAATGAGGGTATAAGAGGTTAAAGAGGAGATAACAAGTTTGAGGTTTTTTTAGGGAGATATGAGATGATGTCTCGGAAATTTGGGCGACAATGAAATACTGTCCATGGTCTTGAGTTTCGTTCTCTGTGACAAAAAGAAACTTTATCAAACATATAACATCATCTACGTATGGCACTTGTGTAATTTTCGAGATGTAGGTTTGTCTATCCCTTGTTGATCAAGTTATTGATCGTTAGGTTATCTCATTCAAACTTCACATTTCGGTATCCGAGCAACCAAAATACTTGCATAGCTCAAATTATTGCTGAGGGCTCCACTTCTTCCACTGTATATTGCCTCTGAAAAATTTTCCCATTCCCACGTCGAGGCAAAGACTATTTGGATTTCAAATAATTGATGTGTACATATTTTCATGCATATTTTGATGCATTGTAGTTTAGTTTCATCCACATTTAGTTGTAAATATTGCATATAAATCTTAGAAACCATGAGTATTAGTCTACAGTCTAGTTTAGGATCATATTGCATTAGCATGTCATTTCTTTGTATTTATAGGTACAACTTTGGGATGGATTCATAGATGCTCTATAGATGGATTCAAGGTGGATTTGGAGCTAAAGAATCAAGTAAAAAAGGATCCAAATGCTCTGAGAGAAGATGAGATCAATTGGAGAACTCAAAGGATGAAAGAAGAAGCCACAAGCTGCCAAAGTGAGCTACCATCGACCTACAGGTCGACAGTAGAGGTCGACAGTAGCCCACTTTGGGTCGACAACATGCTACCTTGGGACCTCTGCTGCCCAAGGTGAGCTACCGTCGACCTGTAGGTCTATGGTAGCTCTACTTGGGTCGACGACTGCACACCTTGACGAGAAAAACCCTTTTAGGGCACCCACACTTCCCCTTTTAGTATAAATACCCCCTCTTAGCCTCCAAGAACAAAAACTTCTCTTCTTTTGTCAACTTTCCAACAATTTTATTTATGTTCTAAGTTTATTCTCTTGATCTTTAAAATCAAGAGTCTCTCTTTATATTTATGAATCTTGGATCTTTTATCTATCTATTTATGTTTATGTTTCTCATTTATACTCTCTTTTCTTCCATGATTTGTGAGTAGGTTCCTTATATGGAACTTGGGTGTTTGAGATTTGGGTAGATAGGATTTTAATGATGGTGTTAGGGATAGTTTATCTTTAGTTTCTAGTGGATTAGGAGGCATTAATGCTTGATTTGAAGGAATCTTGACATGTATGCATTTCACGTCCGAGAGGTGTTCGATGAAATGTCTAGGAGAACCAAATTCATGCTAAACTTATCTTAGCCAATGAGATTTGATGGCTAGGGACTTTAGTGACTAAATGGACATATTTTTAATGATTCTTATTAATTTTCCAATCATAATAAACGAGAGTTGAGTGATTGCTTCATATAGGAAATGGTTTACTATCATGAGAGTGGAGTAAGTTATAGATGTCTTTGTTCATAGAATTTCTCTTAACATCATGATCTAACACCCTTACCATCTTACTAGTCTCTTTGATAACACTCATCCTTCATCTATCGTCTTTACTTGTCTTTAATTTTTGTTCTTGCACTTTAGTTTCATGCTTGTTTCTTTTCTTTAATTTACTTTCTTGCCTTGCTTTGTCTATCTTATTTATGTTATTGCTTTTACTTTGAATTTCTTAGTAGATTGTTTGGACCCCCAACCCCTTCTCGATTCGCTTAGATTAGGAGGAATTGTGTATTCTCAAAGTTTAGATTTTTCTAGCTTCACGTGCTCCTTATGGTTTGACCCCAAAGTACTACAATAGCATATTCGTGCACTTGCGGATTGTGTGATTGTTAGGAAACAAGCTTTTATAAATATTAAAGCTTCTTTGTGATTTTGTTTGTATAAACAATCGCGCAACAAGTTTTTGGCGCCGCTGCCGGAGAACTAAGTAGATTCTCATTATGATTTCAATCTTTCCTTAGACTAAGCTTTCTTTTTATATTTTGTTTATTTTTGTTTAGATACTAACTTTCTTCCAAGTGTTTGTTCTTTTTGCAAGGTCAATCACAAAGAAGAAAGGAGATGTCTTCTTACATGAATTCAATGTTGAAGCTTATGTTGGAAGAACAAGAAAGAGAGGTAGCTTCAAACCCCCTAGCTACCATGGATCTTATAAGCCATACATCTCAAGGGAGCATCAACCACATGGGTATTATGCTCCAAGGAATTCACATGAATATCTTGAGAGGTACCATCCTAGAAATGAACCTTACAATATTCAAGAACCTCATTTCCCAAAGCTTCCAAGATTGAAGAGAGCTACAACATGCTTAAGGCTTTGTTACAATCGCAAAAGGAGTTCAAGAATGAGATGCATCAGAGATTTGATAGGATGAACGCCATTAATCATCAACCATTTGGGGGCTATGCTCAAAGAAGTCAATATGAAAAGGGTGAGAGATCCAATTCTTGGAAAGTGGAATGTGAAAATCAAGAGAGTCATTCTTCCCTAATCTCAAAGGAAAATGAGAACCACAACTTTCTTAAGGAGTTGTTGGAAGGACAAGAAAGGGGCAGGATTGAGATAGAAAGACACTAGGATTCTATTTGTACCAAGATAGAAGATACGACCAACAACTTTTGCTCTCAAATGGAAGATAAAATGAAATATGTGGAGGAAACCAACACAAGGACTATACAAAGGGTTGAAGAGAAAGAAGAAAGGAGTCTACCTCTTGACAAAACTAAAACTTTTGAAGAAAATACAATTGCTATTGAGGAGTGTTTTGAAGAGAGAGATCAAAGCAATGATGAATTCCTAATTGAGACCGAAGAAGCTATTATGGAGTTTGAATCACAATTTGGATGCAGGATTGATGAAGATTTGTTTGTGAAATATGACGAAGAGGCTACAACCATGGGCATCTTCGACAATCAATACTTTCCTATGGGAGAGCCAATCTATGACGAGTATGATGATGAAGTCAAAATCGTTTGCATCTCAAGTGATTCATTCAACAACATCAAGGAAGTAGTAGGCACAATTAGGAAGAACCTTGAAGACCCTTTGGAGATATATTGGCAACCAGAATTGAAAAGGAAAAAGAGGAGAGTTCCATTGATGATGATGAAACCTCAAGAAAAGAAGAAGCCACACTAGATGATATTCAAGAAGAAGAAGAGAGCATCAATGAATTTGAAGAACTCTTCGGATATCCTAGTATGGAAGCTATGAATGCAAAGTTTGAGGAGGATGCACAAAAAGAATGGAGTCTCCCAACCAAAGAAGAACCACATGTGATCTCCATTTCCAAGAAAGAAGTCAATAAGGAAGAGTCTAAGGAGAAACAACAAGAGAGCATTGAGGATCCTCAACAAAGGTTCCAAGAAGAAGATCTCCAATAGACAAACCTTTTGACAAAGACATTGGCTTGATTCCCACCAAAGAAGTGAGAATAGATGATCCAAGAAGGATTCCTTTTGAGGAGATAAGGATGGAGACATTTAAGGGGTGGTTCTATGATGAATATGAGTCGGGTGATCCATGGCTTCATCAAGGGAACCTTAAAAGAAAGTCAAGCTAAAGGACTTTAAACAAAGCGCACTTGGGAGGCAATCCCATGAATATCCTTTTTATTATGCTGTAATTTTAAGTCTTTGATTTTTCTTGTGTCTTGGTTGGCTTGAAAACGATTTTAGGGGAAATAGAAGCTTGTAGCCTTTGAGTTGAGCTTAATGATTTATGATGCTTTCTAAGTCCAATTTGCTAATGATGATTTAAATTTGATTTAAACACTTGATTAGGGACACCTAAGAGTAGTATTTATGCATGAATTTGATTTTGTGTGGTAGTATATTAGCATTGGATTGGTGCATTTGAACTTAGCTTCGTGATAAATGGCTAGTTCCTAAGTTACTTGTTTGAATCCATGAATAATTTGAAATAGACATAACCTAGGAAAATGTCTAGTTCAAGAATTTGAGTTTGATTTTGTCTTAATAAATGGATTTAACATGATTGCTTAAGAAAGTGAATGTTGATTTAAGCTTAAGTTTGGAAGATTGAATGATTTTTGCTAAGTTTACTTGAGTAGAACCGATTGAGTATTGACTTTGGCTTGAAATAGATCATGGTTCATACTCTCACTTAGTATTTCATTCATATTTAATTGTCTCATTATACTTACATTACCTACTTCTCTTTTTTAGATACAAACTCAAATCAAAGACCCATAGAAAAAGCACATGGGAAGCCAACCCCAACTCCTACGCTTCATCCTCTAAACACTCATACATATGAATTGTCCAAGGGTACGCCTACAATTCATTGTGAATACCATTGCATATTTTCCTTTTTATGTGTGGTTTTAAAGGGTCACTCTCACGGCTTAGGATTCACCGAGACGGTGAAATTTAAGTCTGGGAGAGGGGCTTAGTACTAATTATCTTTTGAGTTCTAATGTTTTCTATTTCTTCATGCATATTTGAGTCTTTCATTGTATAGAAACTTTGCATAAATTTTTCAACTTTTTCATATAGGATTTCATTTTGCATAAGGAACAATGATAGAATAACCTTCTAGATAGTTAAGTCTCGCTTAATGATCAATGCCCTCATTAGAAGTATAATAATGCTTAGACCACCTAGAATTCAAAGGAAAAATCATCTTTAGAATTAACCTCTTGAAGTCTTAGGTGAATGTTGAAGCTAGTTATCATCTAAGGCTAATCTAACTAAGTGAAACTTAAACTTGACTTAATAATCTTGCTGATGGGCTTAGTCATACTTAACTTTGGATAAACACGAGACACTTGAGCTATGTTTACCATTCTTACAACCCTTCTTAGCTCAAGTGGCTACTCGCACTCTTAGAGTAGTTAGAACACCCTTATCAACCCTTAGACCTTCTTTTCAAACCCCCTATTAATTTGAATGTGAGGCCTCTTTCAGAAAGAGCACACATGGGCAAAAAAGTGTGTGCAAAGAAGTTGAATGACAAGGGAGTGCTTCCTTAGGATTAGCTTCACTTTAAGGCTAATTAGAAATATTGGGAGGTTGTTCTTTGATGTTCATTTTGGCTTTTGGGTATGGGAATGTATTGATATCTCAACCATGGGAAGTAGAGCTTTAATGTTAGATCATCCAAGGTTTGAGTTGGGAGTACGAGAAAAAGAAAATCAAAAAAAGGAAAGAAAGAAAAGAAGAAGAAAAGGAACTAGAGATTGAAAAAGGATTAGCTCTAACCTTAGCATATAAAAATCTAGAGAGTCTAAACTTAAGGTCTAAGAAAGAAAAATGAATCAAAAATTTGATTAGAAAGTGACTGTAGAAAGATAGAAAGAAGGTTTGAAGTGCAAAATTAAAATGAATCTCTAGTTGTTACAAAGGTTATGAGAAAAATGAGCTTAATTGGATGTAAGGATTTTGGTTTCAAAGACTTAAGTAGGAAACACAAAGGGTAGATGAGTAGACTTAGGCACTTTTGGGTGGGAATCGTTTGAGGTAAGTACGATCTTGTATGCATAAATTGTTTGACTCCACCTCGCTTTTGCCTAATGTCTTGTACTACTATTTGAGAGAAACCACCTTTAAAATGAGTGAAACCTTCTCTTTAAACACTTTTTCTTATTATTAATCTTTCTCTTACCAAACCAAATGGATTAGATACTTTGCCCATAAGTAAAGAACGCATATGAAAGCTTAATTGAATGTTAATGAGATTAGTTGAGGAAATGACTTGTGATGAATATGGCGAAGTAAATTGAGTCTTTGTTGATCCATGCATTATGATACTTATCTTTAGGACATTGAGCACAATGCCTCTCTTTTCAATTGTGGTTTTGAGTTCCCACTTGCAAACCTCACTTTCGAGTTTGTTCTTTGTTGTTTGCGTGAAGACAAGCAAAGGGCAAGTCAGGGTGAGTTGATGTGTATATATTTTTATGCATATTTTGATGCATTTTATCGTAGTTTCATCCACATATAGGTTGTAAATATTGCATATAAGTCTTAGAATCCATAGGTTTGAGTCTAGAGTCTAGTTTAGGATCATTTTGCATTTCCATATCATTTTCTTTGCATTTGTAGGAACAACCTTTGGAGATCGATTTAGAAGCTTGAGATGATGGATTCTAGAGGCTAAAAGGACAAAGAATCAAGGGAATTTAAAGGCTAGAAGCAATGGGAGAAGATGAGATAAAAATAGGCTAGCAAATGGAGAAGAAAGGAGCCACAAATTGTCAAGGTGGGCTACCATCGACCCTGAGGTTAACAGTAGCCAACCTTGGGTCGACAATGGCCAAGGTTGATGACCTTGTTTCCCAAGGTGAGCCACTATCGACCTCCAGGTAAACAGTAGCATGCCTTGGGTCGACAGCAGGCAACCTTGACGTAAAAAAGTGCTTCTAGGGCACCCTCTCACCCTCATTTTAGTATAAATACATAATCTAAGCCTCCAAGAACATTTGGACCACCTAAGCTATTATTTATTGTGTGTTATTGTGTTTCTAAATGATTTAAAGATTTGTAAACACTTTTGCTCTTAAATCTCTCTAAATCATTCTTGGTATTGTCTTCTCTTTAATTTATTGCTCTTCTTTGTTCTTCATCTCTTTTCTCCCTTTTTCCAAGTTTCTTCATTTCTTACAAAGTTAGGATTTTTCTTGGATTTCTTTGTGTTTGTTTGCTCTCAATCATCTCTTCTCATATTCTTCTCACTTCAAGCATGGATTTTCAAGAAGCATGTGACACTTTTTGGTTCTCCATGGGCCTTAGTGAGTAGAACACATTGGATCTTGGATTGGTAGATTAGGGACTAATTAGGTGGTTAGATAATGATATATAAGGATATTATGAACTTAGATCTCTATGGTTTAGGTTTTCTTAATGCTAGATCTAGAATAAAAACATGATCTTTATATGTATGCATTTCACGCCCGAGAGGTGTTCGATGAAATGTCTCGGAGAACCTAAAGCATGCTAAACTTAGCTTAGCCAACGGGAGTTGATTGATAGGTAGTTTAGTTACTATATGAACTTGTTCTTAGTTATTCCTAATTGATTTATCAATTGAAACAAACGAGAGTTGTATGAATGTAATCAATATGGAACTGACCTATTGTCATGAGAGTGGATTAGGCTAGTAATGATTCCTTGGTTGTGAGACTAGTTCTTTTGAATGACTCCTTTATTGTTAGTTAGACACTTAATTATCCCTTGTCAAACGCCAATCCAAGTTCCACTTCTCTATCGTTTTAATTCTTGTTTAATGTGTTTAGGTTGTGTTTGTTCTTTATTATCATTGTGCTGCCACTTTTCTCTCTTATTATTTGCCTAGCTTAGGAGATATTGTATATTCTTAGTGCTTGAATCTCTAGTTCTCGTGGGTTCGACCCTTAAATACTACAATCGACATAGCCCTATACTTGCGGTTAGTGGGGATTGTTAGTGATTAAGGCTTATAAATTTAAAACTTGAAATTGAGTTAATCACTAGTGAAATCTAGCCTCATCAAGTTTTTGGCGCCGTTTCCGGGGAGCCAACTTAACTAGTTATAGTTTATATTGAGATTTCAATTCTTTTTAAGACTAAGATTTTATTTTTAAGTATTGATGAGATGCCAAGTCCCATGTATGTCCAACGCCTACAAAAAGAAGACCCAACTCATCGTTGGTCACAGCAGCCTAGACAAACTTGGCGTAAAGATGCGAGCTAAGAACATTAGCCGCAAGGCGAAGGACAGGATTGCGGATACGCGACAGCTTTGCGCTCCGTGAGACGAATTGCCCAGCAGCAATAAAGTCCCAGAACTCGCTGCACCTCGGTAGACTTGGTACACATGTACCACGACCCTGCGCAAGACCATAAACTCTGGCCAAATCCATGAGAGAGATAGAATAAAACTAACCCTGCACGATAAAGGACAATGTGCCCTGATCAGCCACTGGGTTGTCCAAGTCCGGGTAGACATAGTGTGCAGAAGCAAGAAATTCTCGACACAGGTCGGGGTAGACATGCTCATGAAGCTCCAGCAAGTCTCGAAGACCCATCCTGGCAAAGAGGTCGTAGAAGTCCTGTCGAATTCCAAAAGCATCTAGGAGATCATCATCAACGACTCGAGTCATCGGGAATGTAATGAGTCCAAATCCTGCAGAAACTGCGAGTCATATTGATCCCACTCCTGACTAACCAAAAGGTTCGCAGGATGTCTGAGATCACTCCTCTTGAACCGATGGTGAAGAATGGAGCTAGACGGGTCCCGTGTATGCGGAACCTCTCCTCTCTTTCGTCTACTAATAACCTGCGAAAAAGACACTTGGAAGCAAATTTAGTATCCACATCAAAACAAGACAAAAACGAAAATTAATCACTCTGAATCAAAGAATATTGTTCTGCGAAAATTAAGCTTAAAAACATCAAGAGCATGCATCAAACCATTCATCCAAGCAAGAACAACAATCAAATATGTCCAATTTCCGTTTTGAATTCCAAGTAAAAATAATCGTTTTATCGCAGTCAATCATTAAAACATGTTTTAATCAATCCTCGAGATGCCACAAAGAAGTAAAAACATCAATACACAAGGCAAATCATGACAAAACATGCATCCTCACAAAAATCAGGCATACGAAACACGAAATCACATAATCCAAGTACCAAACATTCATCAAAATTCAAGAAATCAAAAGTTCCTATATTTCTCCGAAAAACCTGCTAGTTGAGATTGCGGACACATACTTTGGATTTAATGAATTCTGATCGGATAGAAAGATAGAGTGCGAGATTCTCTTGATTTTAGGCTCAAAAACGGCTCAGATCGGTTGAGTTTTGGCCAAAATCGATCAAAAGGGGGGGGGTATTTTCGTGTTTGAGTAAATGAGATAAATGAAGAACAAACCTGGAAATCGCGTGTTATAAGTTGTGCTTCAAGACAAGGATCGACCGATCCGAAGACAAGGATCGATCGATCCTTGTCCAACACGAGAGCTGACACAGATCGGTCGATCCAGAGACAGGGATTGATCGATCCCGGTCCGTATGTCTGGGTGTTCCTGTTTTCTATGATAACAAAGCTAAAAAAACACAAAAACGTCAAAAGCACTTAAAACCAAAACAAAAAGACAAAGAATATTATACTACTAGCTAAAAATGAAAAGAAAAATACCTAGTGGGTTGCATCCCACTCAGCGCTTGTTTAAAGTCTCGAGCCTGACTATAATGGCGATAGATTAGACTAGAAGGGCCTTGGAACTCGCCCCGAAGCAAGATCCACCAGCGAAAATCTTCAGCTCAAGGATGCTGCTCATTGCCTTCTTCATAGCAGCTGCTCATTTCTCTTTAAACTCTGGTGTAAGGATGGCCCTGACCTTGGAGAAAGGTCTGAATCTGCATTTATGCTTCACTTTGTACTCAATAGCACCTCTAACTCATCCTAGAGGGATCAAGGTCAATTCAGAACTCTCCTCAGTATTGTGCTCTTTTTGCTTCACTTTCTTTTTGGTCTTGAGTTTTCTCATTGTAGAATGAACGTCTCCATCCAGGACTTCTTTGACGTCATTCTTTTCAGAAGTCACCACTGTGTCTTTACTCAACGAACCATCCTCTTCATCAATTCGTGATAAGGATATCTGAAAAGATTGCTCAGTGTAAGGTTCCTCCACAGCCTCCTCAATCACTTCTGTCAATGTGTCAACCCAGAATGTTTGCCCATCTATGGTAGGCTTCTTTATTAACTTCTCGTTTACCCAATTGCTGATCAATTTGACCATTCTGAACATCAATCATCGCTCTAGCAATAGATAAGAATGGTCTACCCAAGATTATAGGATCCTTGGGTTCTTCGTCAAGCTCTAAGAATACGAAATTGGAGTATACATAGCCTTTCCCAACACCAACAGAAATGCTATCGAGAATACCTAAGGGCTTCTGAATTGATCTATCAGCAAGTATCAAGGACATCTTTATGGGCTTATTTTTCACCATATTCATCCTTTGCGAGACAGACAGCGGCATCAAACTAACTCCAAAGCCTGAATCACACAGACATCTCTTGAAGGTAAGAGATCCAATCCTGCAAGGAAAAACAAAAGGACCTGGATCTTCGCGTTTCTCCGGTGTAATATTCTGAAGAAATGCGCTACACTCCGTAGTAAGAACCGATACACCTTGTTCTAAGGTCATGAGATATGAAAGAATCTCTTTCATGTACCTCTTAAGAGGAGGTACCATCTTGACTGCTTCTGCGAAAGGCAATCACACATGTAGTTCACCAACTAGATTCTTAAGTTTCTCGTACTCGTGTTCCATGATCTTTTGACGGGGTCTGCAAGGGTATGGAGGCTTGGAAACATAAGGTGGGGGTGGCACATACTGATCCTCAACCTCCTGCACCTTCGATTCATCGCGAAAATCTGATACCCTCCCGTCAGGACAAGGATCGATCGATCCACGGACAGGGAATGATCGATCCTTGTATTTTTTTCCTGATCGATCGATCCTGTCAGATGATCGATCAATCGCCAAATTTCGCAATTTTCTATGGGTTTCTGATACAGGGTCGATCGTTGCCCTGCCTAGGATCGATGGATCGGCGTCCCTGACGAGTTTTCGGTCGTTTTTCCGCTTTGAACTGTGATGGCGTTGCAGTTCTCCTTTGGATTCTTCTCCGGTTTGGTTGGAATGACACCTGGGGAGCTCTATTGCTCGCAAAATTCTGAGCAACCTGTGTTTCCAGCATCTTCATTCGAACACTTATAGCCTCAAACTTCCCATTGAGGTCACCGTACATGCCATCGGCTTTCTGATTTATCTCCACAGTAGACTTAGTCTGATTTTCCAGCATTTGATGGAGCATTATTTTTAGATCACTATCTTGAGAAGACGCAGAAGACTGTCCTTGGTTATGATTCTGATACCCCGACTGATAGTTGTTCTTGATTCCTCCTGAACCAAACTTCTTCTGTTGATAGCCACTGTTCCCAAAGCCACTTATTGTATGACTTGTTCTGGAACTGATTCTGTTGGTTGAAACCTCTATTACCGAAGTTTCCTTCACCACCAATATAATTCACATCTGCTTGTCCACCATTCAGCTCCTCAGACATGAATTTCTGGTACATCTGTCCCAACTTCTGCTCTTCAAGTACAAGCGCTTATTTAATGTCACCAACAAAGTTCACTCCCTGCTGATCTCTCCTCATTAGCTCATCGATTGACCCCAACAGTTAGCCCCCCAGCTCACAAGTTTTGATTATGACTCTTGCGGGCGAGTGGTGTGTGTTTTAATCGGATTCTACGGCCGAAATTATTGCGAATACAAATTTTCTCGACTATTTTATTGTGTAGGAATCCTTGTAAATATTGGACTCCATCTCTTATTCCTCATTCATTCTTCACTTCTTCAAAATTTTTGATATGAGAGTTATGACTTCCTCTTGTGATGGAGAAAAAGGCAATGGCGTCGAATACCTTACTTTCTGAGAGAATCTGTCTCATAGAGAAGTCGAGGCGGGTTACATCGCTAATGCCACTCTGGTGGGCTCTCAAATCCTGGTCGCGCCATTAGCTCCCGCATCCGCGCTGTCACCCCCTTCTCTGATCGTTCCAGAAGATGGGACGATCCAACCGACGGGTTTTTCGACAACTCCCGTTCATGTTGATTCCTCCTCCTACGTGCATCTCGCGCTACTCCCGCCCTTGCATTGGAGGGGAGCAAGAGGGTCTGTGCCAACATGGAGGCGGCTAGGAAGAAAAGGTGCGTCAAAGGGGTCGAGGTCAGACCCTCGCCCCTAGGAGCTTCTGGCCTGGGTGCGAGGTCGCAGTATTGTGCCAAGGTTCGTTTTGCGACTCTTTTCTCGTTGCGTTAGATTTCCTTCCTCCTTTTTTTAGTCTTTCTTTTGCGCAGTTCGTATTTCTGATCGACGGAATGCTTAATGACTGTGGGTCGGAGATCGAGCGTCTTAAGAAAGAGCTTGCCTAATCGAAGGACCAGTCGTTGCAGTTTGAGAGAAAGTTGGAGGTTATCGAGGATGCCCATTCCCTTGAGGTATCTTGGTTGGAGACTCGGATTGGCGAGCTCGATAGAGATCTCGGGAAGACGGCAAGCTCATTGNTAAATAGGAAGGCTAAAACCTCGAAGTTGCATCACTTTCGGCGTTGGATGCAGTGCGAGAAAAGCTCATCAAGTCGTGGGATTGCGGAGGTCGTGGCTGAGTCGAGGGTTGCCCTGTACGCCGACTCTCGGACTCACTTTGCCAAGATTGCGAGCTCTCTCGACTCACTGATGGATGTTCACAACAGGGATCTCGCCCTGGCGATTATCGAAGGGGCGATGAGCAAGATTCATACGTTTATTGACGGAAAGACCCCGTCTCGGCAGGCCAAAGAGGCCAAGCTGTCCGTTCGTAAGACAGAGCTAGAGGTTGTTGAGGGGGACTTCTGAAATCTGATTGTGCCGTTTTCCGATAACCCTGAGAGGCAGGAACCTGCGGACATTAACCGTCGTGACACCTTGGAGGGGGGAGGAGATGATGTGGCTTTGAGTTTTGGTGATGTAGCGGGTGAAGACGCGGTCCTACCCGTGGATGATGAGTGAGATGGTAGTCCCATTTCGGGGCATTTGTCTTTGTTATGGTTATTTTTGTCAGATATGGCCGTTTTTTCGTTTTTACTATAATTTTTTGTATGTTTCGGGACTAGCCGTATGCGGCTATGAATCCCCTGCCACTTTGCGGTTTTGCATCAATGAATGGTGTTTTTTATTTTGATTTAATAGTGTATGAGTAGCGCTGTGTATGTGGAGACAGATTATGAGTTGTCATCTTATATCTGTTCCTTGAAGGATCGTTATATTCGTTGTTTGTTTCGGGTGCGAGTTTTTGAGAGACTTATTCTTTCGGATTCTTGTAAAAACGAATATAGACGAAGAGACAAGTTTTGGGATCTTGTACCGGGTAGATACTATGCCTTGAGATGTTTGAGACCAGTGTGCTGGGTTTAGGGTAAGACCTAAGTTTACTCTCGGTTTTAGGGCGTGCGATAACTAATTCCGGCCTATGTATCCCATTTTCGATTTTGACCAGGTTTCGTCTTGATACTGAAGTCTGCGATAAGTTCTCGGCTTATATGGCTTGCATCAATCGGGAACCGAGCGTCTCTCCAAAGACAATTTCTAAGTCGTCTGGAAGTGCTGAACAAAATTTAGGATTTCTTTTATAACGCGCTATTATCCTAGTCAGATGTATGAGAGCTATCTCTTTGAGATGGCTTAGTCTGTTTAGGACGTTGGGAGTTTGTTGTGATCAGCAACAAACTTATCGGTAGACATTACTTTTTGTAAGTCTTCGTGAAGGATTTATTTTTTATCGGGGAAGGTGTGTTGTCGAAAAACGGTTCTTCAAGCGTCTGCGACGTCTCGCGATGTTGCAGATTTGTTTTTACTTTGTATGTTGTGCTTCGCACTTGAAGCGCTTACAGGCTTGAAACGTTTGTTGGAGCGTATTTGGCGAGCATAGGCTTCCGAGCGTATTAAAAATATCGGGTTTGAGAATGCGGATGTTTCAAATTTTTGGAGTATACTAGTGAATGTATACGTGCTCGCTCCCCCTTTTTTTAGAGAGAGGGACGACTGAAATCTTCTTTCGACGAGTTGCCTACGTACCCCTTTTCGGGGGTCAAGCCGCCTCGTAGTTCAATTTATCGTTAATGTTGTTGTTTAGTGAAATTATTTTTTGAGATGCATTGCGTTCCAGGTTCTAGGAATTTTGATGTCCTGCATTGTGGAAATTTCATACGCTCCTGGTCGGACTACTTTTATGACCTTATATGGTCCCTCCCAGTTTGCTCCAAGTTTCCCGCGTTTCGTTCTGCGGTATTTTGGAAAACTTTGCGTAGAACTATATCGCCTTCCCTGAACCTGTGGCTGCGTACGTTTGAGTTTTAGTACTTTGTCGCTTCTTGTTGGTAGTGTTGGATTCGTATGAGGGCCTGGTCTCGATGCTTGCTGATGAAGTCGAGATCATCCAGCAGCATTAGACTAATCATGTCTTCTCGTTCGGGGAGTAGTCGCCTGCGTATCCAGAGGAATTCGACTTCCGCTGGGATAATGCATTTTGTCCCGTATACGAGGGCGAAGGGAGTTTCTTCCGTTGCTCTTCTCAGTGTTGTTTTGTGTGACCAAAGGACTCCTTCGAGTTCTTCTGCCCATCAACCATTTTTAGCGTCAAGGCGTTTTTTGAGTCTGTCTAAGATGGTCTTGTTAGTGGTTTCTGCCTGGCTTTGTCTAGTCAGCTGTATCTTTCATTTTTCTCAAAACGCCTCGAATCTTTTTGAAATGAATTGGGATCTGTTGTCCGTTACGATCTCGTATGGGACTCCGTGTCTGCATATAATGTTTTTCTACACGAAACTTTTAACTTGGGCGTCTTTGATGCTAGCGTATGAGTCTGCTTCGATCCATTTTGAGAAGAAGTCGGTTAAGACTAGCAGGAAGCGTTTTTGCTTAGATTTATGCATAGGGCCAATGATATCCATTAACCATCGCATGAATGGGTATGATGTTGAAATAGAGGAAAGAAAATCTGCAGGCTGGTGGATTGGTGGCGCATGCCTTTGGTATTTTTCGCATTTGCGTGCGAATTTCTCGCAATCGTTGACCATTGTCAGCCAATAATAGTCGTGGCGCTTTATTTTCATTGTGATGGATCTCCCGCCAGTATGATTTCCGCTAGATGTAGAGTGGACTTTTTCCATGATTCTTCGTGATTCGCTTCCCTATACGCATGTCATAAGCTGCCCGGAGAATCTTCATTTGTAGATTTTCCCGTCCATTAGTACATATCGGGCGGTCTGGATTTTAATTTTTTGGGCTGCCCATTTCTCGGCAGGGAGCACTCCTTTGGCTATGTATGCTCGAATTGTCTCCAACTATGGCAAATTGCAACCATATTTTGATTGTTCCAAGTTTTGTTCAAGTCGAGTGTCGGTTGCGCCGACGTCCTCGTCTTGTGACTGGATTAGATTTGCGACGATTGGAGGGTCGATACTCGGATGTTTAATGAACTCCATGGGAATTACCCGCCTAAGACTCGGGTCCGAGCTTGATGCCAGGGCCGCCAACGCATAGGCCTGCGCGTTTTCCTAGCGAGGAATTCACGTGAGAGTGAATTGGTTTATGTTTTGGATGAGATCTTGAGCGAGTTTCAAATACAATTCCATCCTTTCGTCTCTGGCTTCGTATTTGCCGCTGAATTGGTTCGCGATGAGTTGAGAGTCGTAGTATGTGTGGATATTGCGTATTTTCAGTCAGCGAGCCAATCGTAATGTGACAATAAGTGCTCATTATTTGGCTTCGTTGTTTGAAGCCTGAAACATTAATGGAATGACTGTTCCAGTACTTTCCCAGTTGGTGAAGTGTGCCGAATTCCGATTCCCGAACCTTGCCTGGACGAGGATCCATCAACATGAAGGGTCCAAATTGCGTCCGGTTCATGATTTGCATTGTTTTCCGTAAGGAGCTCTACCAAGAAATCGGCAAGTATCTGTTACTTTACATAAGTCTTTGTTTGGTACTCGACGTCGTATTCGCTTAACTCGATTGCCCACTTTGCTAATCGTCCCGACTGACTAGGGCTGTGCAAAATTATTTGTAGCGGGAATGAAGTGATTATGATGGTCGTGTGCGATTGGAAGTATGGTCTTAGTTTCCGAGCTGACATTACGACGGCGAGCGCTAGCTTTTCCATCAGTGGATATCCCGTTACAGCGTCTAACAAGGTTTTACTTACGTAAAAAATTGGTTTCTGTTCGCTACATTCTTCTCTGATGAGAACACTGCTTACAGGTGTAGCTGATACCACAATATACAGGAACAGGGGCTCTCCGACAACAGGGGCACTCCTTGTTACTTTCTTGCGAGAAGAGTGCCATCTCTCCGACTAGAACAAGAAAGTAACCTCCCTATCCTATGATTTCGCAGAGATTAACCTCCCTATCTTGTTCTCCTAGTCGGTCTGTTCGTGAGGATGCTATTAGGCGCAGAGTGCCACCTGTTCCTGCAGCTGTTTTGTAGATGATGATGACGAGGAGACTGAGAGTGAGGAGTCTGATGAGACTCGGGAGACTCGCGCGGCTCTTGCGCGAGAGGAGGCTAGATGGAGCGAGGAGCGCTCCAAGATGAGAGGAGACTCTGCTTTAGGAGATGTAGGCAGGCGCCCTAGGGCCACTTCCAGTCAGAGGCCTAGCACATCTAGAGCATCTCACTAGTCTCTTTCCTTTCTCTTTTTATTTCTATTTTATTTTTCTTTTTTCTTTTGGATTTTTATTTTTATTTGTTACTTACCCCTTCCTTGGATTTGTTTCCCACCGAGACGGTGTGAAATAAGTCTGGGGGAGGTTACTTATGTTTTCTTTTTTTTTTTTGGTGTTGTTTGAGTCATTTTATGTCTTTTATTGAGTCAGTTATGGATTTGTTTATGCTTTATGATGATTTCAGACTATTATCTGTGCACATTGAACTTCATTTATATGTTCATTAACCATTTCATTTGGACTTTTAGCGCAGGCAATCCAGAATAACTCATGACCAAACCTCCCACCAAAAATCTCTGGAACTCAAGCTTTTGTTTGAAGTGGTTTTAACTCTATCTTATTTGGCTTACAAATGAATTTAAATGCTTTGATCCAGGAATTTAAAATCAGGAATCAAACCCCATCATTCAGGATTACATCCCCATTTCTGTACCACCCTTTTCGGTAATCCTGAGTGACCAGACTCATCTTAAGTCTGGCACCACACCCTATGTCTAATCTCTTTGAATCTTCATGCATTTCTTTTTCATTTTATGTGCACACATGTGTAAAAACAATTGAGAGAATAGGGTAGACATGATCCTTCTAATTGCTTAGGTAGGATTGTACATTTTAGGTGGTTTAGACACGGTCCTGAGTGTCTGATTTCTCGGTGGTGGGTGTGTAGGTTGTTTAGATGGATATGTTGCATTTCTTCATGCGGTATGCGTGTTTTAGTATTTAAAAATGTTATTGATATGCTAATTTGAACAAAATTTTTGTTCTGAAAAAAACAAATAACAAAAAAAAAAACAAAAATTATTTTAAATTTCTGTATATCTGGTTTAGAAATTAGCCTTTGCATATTATTTTGTTGATTGGATTCACCCTGAAGAATGCACATATTTGGTTTATTTTCTGATAGGTGGTTTGTACTTGGGTAGTTAGGGGACATGGATATCAATATACTCTTTCTCTCCTGCGATTTTGCATAATGTCTTGCATCTTAATGCAGCTTTTGATACCCAAAACACTCTAAGCCTTACCACTAAAAGCCTTGAAAACCTAGCCTGATTTCCTGACTATAAGTTTTTCGGTGAAAAGTTTCACGCCCATCTTAAATGAATATAGAGAGTTATTAACATGGAAGTTGAGATTGCAGGTCCAGATTTCAGAGTATGGATGGGCTTGGTTTTTAGTATGTATTCGGATATTTTTGGCGCGGATTTGTGTTCTTTGTTATTTTTACAGGAATCGAGCTTGGATGTGCGAAAAATAATGCATTTTGGATGGATTTCAAGCTTGGAAGGAAGTTTTCTTGAAGGCTGGAAAATATCCAGAAATATGGACAAGGATCGATCGATCCCTGTCCCTGGATCGGTCAATTCCTGTCTTGATTTTCAGACCGATTTTACGAAGAACCAGACCGAACTTATCTTTAATCGGATTAGAATACTAAGACCTAGACTCGTGTTTCATGTTTCATTATGCACTTTTACAG
>OVAN01003627.1:0-28415 GCA_900406275.1 Anastatica hierochuntica
CCTGCGCTAAACGTCCAAATGAAATGGTCAATGAACATATAGAATAAAGTGTAATGCACATAAATAATAGTCTGAAATCATCATGAAACATAAACAATCCATAAACTGACTCGATAAAAGACATAAAAATGACTNCAAACAACACCAAAAGAAAAGAAAAACATCAGTATCCTCCCCCAGACTTATCTCACACCGTCTCGATGAGAAACAAATCCAAGGAAGGGGTAAGTACCAAATTAAAATAAAAAGAAAATGAAAAGAAATGAGAAACTGAAAATTTACCTGAAAAACGTGTGATATAGCCTCTTAATTAGACAGGGATCGATCGATCCATGGACAGGGATCGGTCGATCCCTGTCCGTCTGTCTGCGGATCTTTTTTTCCTGCAATACAAAGGCTAAAAACACGAAAAATGTAAAAAGCACCAAAATCCAAAGCACAAAAGCCAAAACACTACATGCTGACTAAAAAGAAAAAGAAAGATACCTAGTGGGTTGCCTCCCACTCAGCGGTTTTTTAGAGTCACGAGCTTGACTATAGTGGCGATGGATCAGTCTGGAAGGGCCTTGGAACTCACTCTGAAACAAGCTCCACCGGCGAAAATCTTTAGCTTAATGATGCTACTCATCGCTTTATTCAGAGCAGATGCGTCTTTCTCTTTAAACTCAGGCGTAATGATGGCTCTCACCTTAGAGAAAGGTCTGATTCTGCCTTTACGCTTCACTTTATACTCAATGGAGCTTCCATCGCATCCAAGAGGAATCAATGTCAACACTGAACTCTCTTCAGCATTTTCAGAATTGTGCTCTTTCTATTTCACCTTCTTTTTGGTCTTGAGTTTTCTCACTATAGAATGAACATCTCCATCCAAGACTTCTTTGACGTCATTCTTTTTGGTAGTCACCACTGTGTCTTTACTCAATAGACCATTCTCTTCGTCAATCCGAGATAAGGATATCTGAAAAGATTCCTTGGTGTGAGGGTCCTCCACAACATCCTCAATCACCTCACTCAATGTGTCAACCTAAAATGTTTGCCCATCTATGGTACGGCTTCTTGGTTGACTTCTCGAGAATGAAACGCACATCCAGCTTACCCAATTGCAGATCAATATGACCATTCTGAACATCAATCATTGCTCTAGCAGTAGATAAGAATGGTCTACCTAAGATGATAGGATTCTTGGGTTCTTCTTCAAGCTCCAAGACTACGAAATCGGTGTATACATAGCCTTTCCAAACACCAACTGGAATGTTATCGAGAATACCTATGGGCTTGCGAATAGATCTATCTGCAAGTATCAAGGACATCTTCGTGGGCTTATATTTCACCATGCTCAACCTCTGTGAGACAGACAGCGACATAAAGCTAACTCCACCGCTCAAGTCATATAGACATCTCTCGAAGGTAAGAGATCCAATCCTGCAAGGTAGAACAAAAGGACCAGGATCTTCGCGTTTCTCCGGTGTAATATTCTGAAGAATTGCGCTACACTACGCAGTAAGAACGTATACACCTTGTTCTAAGGTCATGCAATCTGAGAGAATCTCCTTCATTTACCTCTTAAGAGATGGTACCATCTTAACTACCTCAACGTAAGACATTCGCACATGTAATTCACCAACGAGATTCTTAAGTTTCTCATACTCGCTGCCTTGATCTTTTGACAGGGTCTCGAAGGATATGGAGGCTTGGGAACATAAGGTTGGGGTGGTACATACTCATCCTCAACCTCATGTGCCTTCGTTTCATCGATAAAATTCGATACACCTCCGTCAGGACAGGGATCGATTGATCCTTGTCTTTTTCTCCGAATCGATCGATCGCATCAGGGGATTGATCAATCGAAAAATTTCGCTATTTACTATGGGATTCTGAACCAGGGATCGATCGATCCTCAGCCTGGGATCGATCGATCCGTGTCTTCTGACCAGACAAATTTTCAGTCGTTTTTTCGCTCTGAACCGTGCTAGCATTGCAAAATTCCTTCGGATTCTTTTCCGGTTTGCCTGGAATAACACCTAGAGGAGCTTTGTTGCTCACAGAAGTCTGAGAAATTTGTGTTTCTAGCATCTTCATTCAAACACTCAAAGCCTCAAACTTCCCATTGAGGTCACTGTACACACCATCAATTTTCTGATTGATCTCCGCAGCAGACTTAGTCTGATTTTCCAGCACTTGGTGGATCATTTGTTTAAGATCACTATCTTCAGAAGATGCAGAAGACTACCCTTGGTTCTGATTCTGATACCCCGTCTGATAGTTGTTCTTAAATCCTCCTGAACCAAACAACTTCTGCTAATAGCCACTTTTCCCGAAGCCATTGTTCTTGTTCTGAAATCCAGAGTTGAATACACTCTGATTCTGATTGTAAGGCTTGTTCTGTAACTGGTGATGTTGATTGAAACCTCTATTACCGAAGTTTCCTTAACCACCAATGTAATTCACATCTGCTTGTCCACCATTCAGCTCCTCAGACATGTATTCTTGGTACATCTGTCCCATTTTCTGCTCTTGAAGCACAAGTGCTTCGTTTTGCTCACCAACAAATTTCACACTCTGCTGATGTCTCCTTATTAGCTCATCGAGCTTTGACTGCACATCATCAATTCTCTTTGCATCAGATGACACAACACCTCTACCATGCTCATAGTCTAATATGCGATTAGCCTGACCGTTAGTCATGTTATTCACCAACTGATAAGCTTCCTGCACAGTCTTGGTAATGAAATCGCCATTGCTAGTAGTGTCCATAGCGTTCTAATATTTCTCCTCAACTCCATTATAGAAAATGTTGAGGAGATTCCAATCTGTGAACTCATGATGAGGACAATCATTAAGATACTCTCTGAATCTCTCCCAAGCTGCATGATAACTCTCAGCATTCAATTGGCGAAATCCTGCAATTTTATTTCTCACAGACAGACCACGATTTTCTGAAGAAATACCCAAGGAAGGCAGCCTTGATCTCGTCTCATGTCCTCAGAGAATCAGGCTCTAGGCTATTATACCATCTTGTAGCTTTGTCATTCAAAAAGAAAGTGAACAACATACATTTCAGACCATCAGCAGGTACTCCGCTGTGCTGAATAGTATTGTAGATGGCTTCAAACCTATCTAGATGGTGAATTGGGTTCTGTGATGGCAACCCATGATATTGGTTCTGTTGAACCAAGTTAATGAGACCAGTCTTGATCTCAAAGTCTCTTCTCTCAATGGGACGCGGACGAATTCCAACACGATTCGGGCCTCCGGAGTATCATATTGCGCTAGATTCATCCTCTGTTGAGGTTGATTTGCGCATTGTTGCCCTGCAGCTGCAATATTCTGTTGGCCAGCTTGCTGAGCACCAACATTTTCACCTCCACCAGCAGGTGGATTGGCTCCTGGAAGAGCTCCAGGAATGAGAGGATTATGATGAACTTGAATGGGTTCTCCCAAATTGTCACCCATGATTTGAGCAAACTCAAATTCTTCAAAAACCTCCAGCAACTTCTCTTTCTTCTTCTGTCTCTCTAGACGCGAAGGATCAGGTTTGAACTCAGCAAGATTCGATGTCCCTTGGCTTCTAGTGTGAGGCATCTTCATGCACCTGAAAGGAAAAAAACAGAAAATAAAAAGAAGAGATTAAACAAAATAAAGAAAATGCCTTAGGCACGCAATGATCCTAAGTTCTAAGACTCCCTATTGGTCCCTAGCAACGGCGCCAGAAAATTTGATAGCTCAGGTTTTCTCTCGAGATAACACTGCAAGCGCACAGATGTACGTTGTAGTGGTTCGGGATCGAATCCACCGAGACCAAAGGTAGCACGAAGAATGTAGAATCAAACAGCGGGCTAAAGCTAAAAAGATGTCTTGTAGAATGATGCAAAAATCGAAATCAAGAGAGCACAAAAAACCAGGCAGCAAACAACGAGGTTATAAAACAATCAAAGAAGTGTTGGGCATCGGGTATTCTCACGGAAACAATTCATTGTTGATTCAAATTATAGACTAAGGAAAAGGTTAAGAACCGTCTTGAACTCAAATTCTAATATGGAATTGATCTACTTCCGTACTCACAGCTCCCTATGTATTAGAAATCTCGGGACTAACTTCCGTTGACCCTCGATTTCTAATCATGCATTACTAACANTAATCATGCATTACTAACAGATTCGATAAGTTCATAATTCACTTAAACATCAACTTCCGTTGGCTTAAGAAGAATTTCTCATCTAAGATCCTTTCAGACATTTAAACATTCACCTTCTAGCAGTTAAATTACCTAAGTTCAGAAACTAAGTGATCAATTCAGTTTCATNCAATTTCATGCATTACGAACAATCAAAGATGAAGATCCATTAGATTAAATCCCTAATCATGCGATTCTATATCAACAACTCATAAATCTCTATGTGAGAATCCCTAAACCCAACGAACAAACATGATTGTATTAAACATAAAAAAAGTAAATAGGGTTCCGTAGACGTCTCGATTGAAGAACAAAAAGACTTCTTCTCCCTAGGTTACAAACTCTCTCTGCTCTCTAAAATTCTCTAAAAGTGTATTATGAATAGGAAAACACGAGCTTAGGTCTTTTTGTTGTAATCCGGTTCGAAATAAGTTCGGTCTGGTTCTTCATAAAATCGGTCCGCAATTCGAGACAGGGATCGATCGATCCAGACAGGGATCGGTTGATCTATGTCCAAAATTCTGGGTATTTCCTAGCTTTTCACAAACACTTCCTTCGACGTTTGAAATCCATTCAAAATGCATTCTCTTCACAAATCCAAGCTCGAATCCTGTAAAAACAACAAAGAACTCAAATACGCGCCAAAACAATCCGAATACAACTAAAAAACTTAGATCTTGTGTGAAAACCGTAGTAATAAACCTACTAAAATACTGACACATCAGCTCTAAGGAGCAATTCTTAAGTGGTTCTTCAAGCTTAAATCAATGTGGAGATCGTTGGTTATTGATTCAACATGAAAAAGTTAACTCAAAGCTTAAAGAAATGATGAAGATAAGACTTGTAAGGGGCAGTTAATAAAGTGTTGTGAACACTCTTGGTGAGAAAAAAGGAAAGAAGCTATATGGTGCACGTACCACACGTCAAGAGCTCTTTTTATTTAACCTTTTACGATTAAAAGGTAATAACTCTCCAGAAGCTTCTTCTTCTTCTTTAGTCAAAAGAACGAGAGAGAGATAGCGAGGCAGGGAGATTATATGTTTGGCTTTTGGGTTCCTGTCTTCTTCTTCTTCTTCTCCTTGTTAATCAATCGATATGTGACTGGTGGGGGCGAGTTCTGATTGTATATACCACAATTGAGGTTCTTTCCGATGACATCTATCGAAGTAGCATTTCTTGGGTCTTGGGTTATTGTCTTCTTCTTCTTCTCGGTTTTTCTTCTTCTCCTTGTTAATCAATCGGTATGTGACTGGTGGGTGTGAGTTCCAATTGTATACACCACGCTATAAGTTCTTTCCGGTGACATCTATGGAAGTAGCAGTTCTAACCGGATGTAGCAGTTTGTTAATATCGTGAACCAGGTGAAATTAGCGTGTCTTGAATCAGAGAATCAAGTCGGTTTCCATAGCAAAATGGTCTTACATAGGTTTAAAACTGGCGTCGTCAATTTTTTGAAAGAAAATTATCTGTGTGCAAAGGGGTAGTAGCTATATATTGTGTACAATGTGGTTTTTGTATATAAAGATCAAGGTACACAAGTCGATAATCCACCATTGGAAAACGAGGAAGTTTATTTAATATTCAAATTTCTGATGAAACAATGAGGAGCTAGATGGTGCCAACTCCAAAAGGTCAAACCCTACATACTAGACTAGTGCATGTATTATTGGTAAAAGACTATTTTAAGGGACTCCAATTGTATATATGTTTTGCAACTATCCCACAAGACTAGTAAAGTGGTCTACAAAATCAACTATAACAAAGACTAGACGAATTAAATATGAAAATGAAAAAGATGTCTTATGATTTTTGTTTTAAAGAAGAATATAAAAAATATTCGTCGTAGGCTTATTTTTGGCACAACATAGAGAACATAATAGAGAATGATGCATTATTTTCAAAGCAATAGATAAACCCTTAGAATGTTGCTGGTGGAATACCCATGGCAATTGGTCCTACCATGCTTGAATTATGGATTTGACATTACTAACTATCTCTGAGATTAACACTGGACAAATTCTTATGCAAAAAAGTACTTCAAGTTATTTAGGAATCATGCTCTTGAAATCGTCTAGGATACACATTGGATTTATTGAAGTATTAAAACCAAATGTTTTCAAGTGGTTCCAATGAGTCTAAAACCCTTTCACCGTTTTCCTATAATTAGACCCATTTTATTGCCTCGTAATTACTTTTTTCTTTACTAATATAAGCATTGGTTTATAAGAAAATGAGAAAAAAAACATTGGTTTCTCCATAAAAGAATGTTTAGCTATTTTTCTTTTAAAAGTTTAAACATTAGATTTTAGCAAATGGTTAAAAAATTCGTTCAAAAAACGCTTCCCTGCATTTTTCTTGTCGTTTCTTCGTCTAAATATGAACAGAGATCATCACAATTTGATACCTAATTTCAAATAATCTAAAAGCTTTATCTTCTCCAAAAATAATCGGGGATACATAAATGGAATCGAGGAGAAAGTTATGCATTGCAACGATAGTTATTGCGATTGTGATCGAATTAGCATCAGGCAATTTTGTGTTTAAGGTACAACACAAATTCACAGGAAAAGAGAAGAAGCTTGAGCAGCTTAAGTCTCATGACACAAAACGTCATTCTCGGATGCTCGCGTCATTTGATTTCCCAATCGGCGGAGACAGCCGCGTAGATTCTGTCGGGTTTTGTTCTTATTCCCTTCTCTTTTGTTGTTTTTAGTTGCTCTTGAAACAATTTTTATTTAACATAGTACATATTGAACGTAGATTTCTGTATAATTTAAATAGTATTCGAGTTAATTGTATATTTTGGAAGCGAAAATGCATAACTTTGTTGTAGTTGGAAGCTCTTAAATTTTTTTCAATACAACATAGTTTCATATGTTATGTACTTATATAAAGTAATATTTAGAATTTTAATTGATTTTGTTTCAGTTTATACTTCACTAGAATCAAGCTTGGATCGCCACCAAAGGAATATCATGTTCAAGTTGATACAGGAAGTGATATATTATGGATTAATTGCGCTCCATGCCCAAAATGTCCCACAAAAACTAATTTGGGTGTAATGCTTATTTTTAATAAAGCTAATAGTTTTTGGTAATTGCTTTGTCTTCATCTTAGTGTGTTTTTGCCAATGCAGTTCCGTTTATCATTGTATGACACAAATGCTTCTTCAACCTCTAAGAAAGTTGGTTGCGAAGATGATTTTTGCTCTTTCATTGCGCAATCCGACAATTGTCAACCAACTATTGGATGCACTTATCACATTATCTATGCAGACGAAAGCACAAGTGATGGAAATTTTTTAAGAGATAACTTAACACTCGAACAAGTTACAGGAGATCTTCAAACTGGTTCACTTGGTCAAGAAGTGGTATTCGGGTGAGCATAATATCTCTCTGCTTTGTTATCTTATTATTTTCAAAATGCATTTTTGCGTGCCGTGTATGGCAAAATAACAGTGTTAGGCAAGCATTAAATCAATATCAGGGCTTAGATATGGAAAGTTGTGCATATACTCTTAAAACCTTTTCCTCTAGACTTTGTTTCAGTTATTTGCATGTTTATAAAGTTGTTTGATATGTTAATCTATTTAGTTATTGTGATATTTTTTATTTTTATGTTTTTTCAAAGTTTCTAAAATTATTTTCTTCTTACTCATATTAAATTATGTTGAAGATTTAAGCATACACATGTTTTTGTTAATGCAAAATTGTACTTACATTGTTAACATTTTTCTTAACCTAGAAATAAGAACATTTAGATGCTCTTTCTTTCTCATTTTCAAATAAATGCTCTTCTTTGATTCAGGTGTGGAAGTGATCAATCTGGACAACTTGGAAAATCTGACTCAACAGTTGATGGAGTTATGGGATTTGGACAATCCAATACTTCTGTCCTTTCACAACTAGCTGCTACAGGCGATGCAAAAAGGGTTTTTTCTCATTGTTTAGATAATGTAAGAGGAGGTGGGATTTTTGCTGTTGGTGTAGTGGATTCTCCTAAGGTTAAAACAACTCCTATGGTACCTAATCAGTACGTAATTTTGTTATTATTTCATTTATTTTTCATCAGTTAAGGAGTTATAATAGGAGCATATTGTTGGCCGCCTTTCTATGTGCATCGATTGTTTATCCTTTTGATTAACTAGCTTTCTTGCTCTATGCTACAATTTCATAGTTTTATCTAGCATATTCTGATAATTTTTTGTTCAGTAAAAAACAAAGTGAAAATTTCTTCTTGGTTGATGTGAAAGTCTACAGGTTCCATTTGAGATTGTTTTCAGTTAAGAAAACTATACTGCAACTAAAGGCTTAAGAGATGCCTAAGGATACTCTTGAACCATAAATATTTTCTTTTTATGTAAAATTCTAGGATGCATTACAATGTTATATTGAGGAGAATGGATGTGGATGGATCTCCTCTAGACCTTCCACCAAGTCTTAGCAGGAATGGAGGAACCATCATTGACAGTGGTACAACATTGGGTTACTTACCGAAGACTCTTTATGACTCCCTAATAGAAATGGTAATATTTTCAGCTCATAGTAGTGTTTATTTGTTTCTATCTTGCAAATCATTTTTGCTATTTGATTTGTTGTATGTAGATTATTGCTCGCCAACCTGTAAAATTGCACATAGTAGAGGAAACTTTCCAATGTTTCAACTTTGCCAAAGAGTAAGAGGACTTGTTTCTTTCCAATATCCCAACCTTTTTACTTTTACATAGTGATTAATCAATTGAAGGTTTTTTCAGCCTCTCTTTAACCAAATTATATATATAATATTCATAATTGCCTTCTTTGTTTTTATAAGAACGCTTCAATCTTAAACTCAAATTATGTGTTTTGATTGTCATTAACAAAATCTATAAGTTGTTCCAAATTCAGATTAAAAGCTTGCATGCCACTTACTTTTTTTCATTCCACTCAGTGTCTAATATGATAAAATCTTCTTTTTCTTCAAATTTGCAGCGTGGATGTGGATCAATCATTCCCACCAGTGAATTTTCATTTTGCGGACTCTCTATCACTAACCATTTATCCGCATGATTATCTTTTCTTACTTGAGGTATTAAATTCTCTAACCATCCAATTTCACTTTTTTCAGTGTCGAATTTTTGCTTCCTAGATTTCGACAACATTGTTATATTTTTCTGTCAAGATAGAGTAAGGATGTTTAAGTAATACCAACTTTTCTCTATTCAAATAAAATTCGATTCGGATGTTTACCAATGTTTCCTTTTTCTCATTTGCTAATAGAAAGACGTATTCTGCTTCGGTTGGCAAGTTGGTGGAATGACAACCGAAGACAGATCAGAAGTGATTCTCTTGGGAGGTAAAGTTCAAATTTCTAATAAAACATTTCTTTTAAGTGAATCATGTGCGATTTTGATTATGCTTTCACATAAGCTTCAAAACAAATAATATTATCATCAATATGTTATTTTGAAGATATGGTGCTATCGAACAAGTTAGTAGTATATGATCTAGAGAACGAGGTGATTGGATGGGCAGATCATAACTGTAAGTTTCTCAAATAACCATTAAATAGCAAACCAAAACTCACAAAAATCCTCATTTGTAATATAAACAAGTTAGTTCATATTTAAGGTTCATCAAGCATCAAGGTTCAAGATGGATCAGGAGGAGTTTACTCAGTTAGAGCAGACAATCTCTCATCAGCTCCTCCTATGTTGATGATCACAAAGCTTCTTACAATTTTGATCACAATGATTTTATTCCATTAGCATAGCCCATAAAGAGACATTCATGATCTATTTATGTGGTTTCTTTACATTATTTTGTTGACGGATGCTAAAAGAAAGTAAAATAATGTAAAATTTATTTCAAAATGCAACAACACACGTGCACTTCTCATTTCTTGTTTTGTTTTTTATATTGTCAATATACAAATATTTACGTATATGTTATTGGGAGGTGGAAATCAAAGGGTGTTCCTCAAGATCTATCAAAAAGTGTTCATATAATTTTTTTGAAGGTATCATCTCTTTAGAGATAAATATGATTCACCAACACTAACATTCTCTTAGTTTAAATAGAATATACTATGATGTCTGCTTTGTCTAGCGGTTGCGTCCACTTAAAGAATCAGAAGTCATAACACCAAATACTCTATATGTTTTAGAGGTGAATGACATTGAAGTTGATCTTAGTTGCATCGATTGGATCATGGTTTAAATTTATGTCATTATTCAAGCTATGAAACGAGCAGTAAAATCCTTTCTGTCATCGAAAAATATTTTTGAGGATTTAAAAGAAACATAGAGGTGGTAGGATGTTCATAAATAAGGTTGAAGAGAAATAGAGAAAATAAGGATAAGTCGCACGATGCTTCATGCTAAGTCACTTGCACACAAATATGATTAAGGATAAATTAATATTTCAGTTTGATTACAAGGTTTCAACTTATTGGAATAAAAAAAATTGGGTTCCGCCAAAGCCGCAAAAGACCATTAAAACCGTCAAAAAACGCCAAAACAATAAAAACCACTAAAACTGTAAAAAATGAAAAACTGCTAAAACTTGGATTTATATTAAGATTGAACATTATTTAGTTGGAATTATAATTTATAAAAATATTAAAATAAAGGTTAATGTTAAAATAGAAAACAAGGGCGTTGATTTGGGTTTTGCAAAGTATTGTGGTCCATTCTGAGGTTCAAGAGTTCGAATCTGATAATCAAAACATGATTCGTACAATTGACTGCCCAAATGTGTGGCCAAATTTTGTGGCAGAGCTTAAGGAGTTTGAGAGAGTGAGGAGTTTGCTTCTACTTTTTAAGGTCTTATATATCCTAAGAAATTCAAAATTCCAAAGCAAATGATTTAACACATTTAACTAGACAGTATTATGATCTTTTCCTTTTATTCGTTATTATATTCCAGTGTGGCATGTTCCACCATCTCAAATTTGAGTAACATAATAACCTTTTCATGTTAAAAAAAAAAAAAAAAAGGAATTTTAGTCTTTTTCTTATTACAATCATTTAGATGACCCATATAAATATGCAAACGAACAGAGTATCCAAATAAGTTATCTAGATGAATCATTCAGATGAACAGATAAAATAAAAACAAACATCATTTAGATGATTCATCCATATGTATTATCTGGATGGATCTTCTTGATGAACCTTCTCAATGAATAAACAAACAAGCCGTCCACTTATGGCAGTAAAAAAAGGGTTTCCATTTGATTATTCATGTAAAACGTACGCAAGACATTGGTTGATAGTATTATTTTCTCTTTTATTGTCTACAAACATATGCCATAATGAGAAGAAGAAATAACATTACTTGTAACAAAAATTGTTAGGAAATTCAAAAAAAAAAACATATAGGATTTTGATCAAGTATCACCGCGATTGGATTCTCTAATGTACTATTTAACCACACTGGTCTTTTATGTGTAAAATATCTAACCAGATCAAGTTACTGCTATCAATCAAGAAGTCTTTGCTTATTACCAAAGAGTGTCACACGATCTGTAAGAGAAACAATTGAAAATGTGGTGCAGTGTTCTAGGAAATCAATTGTAATCGACCATGTTAACAGACAAAAGAGTTCCTACAAATTTATTATAGTGTTTGAAGATAAAGAGTTCTCTCCCAAGATATTTGTGTCTCCATTTTAGGTAAGACCATATCTCTATTATGCTACAAACTAAAGACAACAATTATTTAATATTTACTGAACGGAGAGATGATTATGATAATTCTAAACGATTTTTATTTAATTTTTTTATTGAGTGTTGGTTAGCGTCTTGTGCAATCAAAATCTCATGATATAACACACAATCGACTGCTTACGGAACATCCTAAACCATATCTAACGAACCTAAAATATGTATTTTACTCTAATACACCAGAGTAAACAAATTGAAAAACTTGTATCATTTTTATCAATATAAAAATTGTACAATTTATGTGTACAAATAGAGATGCCAAGGAATTGAGTTTTTATGGTCAACACTTTTATGTTCTCAAATACGTTAGTCATATGAGGAATAAAATGGCGACCCCAATTACTATTAATTATGAGAATATTTTTTATTTCATTTTGTGGTTCAAGAAATCAATTCGAATTTTATTTTATTTTTTGTAAATTACAAGAAAAGAGATATTATCATTATTAATTATCAATTCAACAATATAAGTTCAACAATATCAATTTTTTGTTAATTACAAGAAAAGAGATATTATCATTATCAATTCAACAATATTGTTTAAGTCGAATTGAGTCATGAAATTAGTATTTTGATCGTCACATAACACTCAATTTCAAAACCTGAAATCAAGTTCGGTATCTCTTTCTTTCATACATTGTAGCGTATCAAAAATTTTAAATTTTGTTATAATTTCTCCACATTACATGAAAAGGCACCCAAAACAAAAAAACCATGTTTTCCACTTTAGCCTAATTTTATTTTAATAAGTTCTTAGTATGACACTTGGTCATCATAATACGATTCCTAAATAATATTGTGGTTGATGTGCACTTGCAGTTGGTGGTGCTGTTGTCAAAGACCAATATTATTGCCTACGAGCTTCAATATAGATATTAGTCTCAGACACTTTTTCGTTATAAGTTTTTAGTTTTCTACTTCTTACTTTGATCTCTTCGTATTTCATGTTTTTCTTGAAAAAAAGGATGATGGATCCTTGTTATAGAACAATTAGTTATTTCAACTCCACACATGCTCTCCTCACAACCGGCCATCCAATATACTTCCATCACCATGAGAAAATGAGCTTGATATTGAACCGTATCTACTTTTATTGGTGAAGAAAAATCAGTTTCATGGTTTTCATCATGAGAGTCCATTGGACCATATTACTGCATTCAAGCTTCTACCTAACACCATTAATGCTAAGAAAGCCCATGAGAAATACCTTAAGTGTAAACTTTTCACATTCTCTTTGACGGATAAAGCACTTTCTTGGAAGAAGTTACTTCCATCCCTATCGATCACCACTTCAGAACGATACAAAGGAACTTTTCTTGGTAAATTCGTTACAAATAAAAGAACGAAAAATCTTAAGAAGAATGATCTCTGATTTTTAGCAAGGTCACACTGAATATTTTTATGAGCAATTGGAATGTTTTTAAAATTACACAAGAAAATATCACACCATTGCTTGTTCGACATACACTTGTGGAACATCTTCTATCAAAGCATTGAACACAAGCATAAGATAGCTCATGATACAAAAAGTAATGATAATTTCATGACCAACTCAATAGCTGAAAAAAATATATTAATAGATAACTTGGCAGCAAGTGAGAGTTGCTGTCAAAGCCGCACTGCGAATTTCAAGGAAAGAAACATCATTTCAGCCAATAAAGAGTTGTTGAAGTTGAACTTTATGGTTGCTCAACTTAATCAACGACCAAACTATGCTTCTAAGGATGCGATTGGCACTAGAAGAGACACTAATCAAGGATTCATAGCTAAATTACTAGTATTACAACACATAGAGATAAACTACATTGACGAACAAAATTTGAATTTCAGTCATAGGGTTTTCGACCAAAATTTTCAGAAACCTCAAGATCAATTCTTCGCTCAACAAAACAAGACTCAAGATACTCATTTTCCATCCAAGAATCAGAATGTTAAAAAGAAATATTATCCCCCATTGCAATATTTTGGCTCTCTCGTAAGCTTTAGAACCCTTTAACACACCTACGCTTCAACAAGAAAGCAAGATCGAAACATTGCTACAACAATGTATGGAGGGACAAATGAAAAAAGGTAAATCAAGGAGATGATAGACCAAGTATATAATATACTTAACAGTGAGTATTAATCTATTTTTATTCATGTGAAGATGCTCAAAGTTCATGTTCCCCAAACAAGTTAAATCGTAAAGAGAGAAATCGATGCTCAAGCAAAACAGTTTTCCAATTCAGCATCTATCAAGGAAGAGGACGTCCAATAAATCATTTCTAAGCAACCTTACAAGGTAGTTGAAAGAAGTTTATGGTCAAATCGAGAACATCCACAAGATGATCTGAAGAAGCTTGAAAGCGTAAAAAAAACTAAAGAACACTTCAGAAACTGGAAACTAAGAGAAGATTGTTGTTTCATGCTCACTCAATGGATTTGAGTTTGGTTTTTTTTTGTTTTATTGGAGTTAATATAATCGTCAAGTCAAAATCCATCGCATATGGGGTTAGATTCCTTCGATCTTCGCCCTACAATGTTTTCCATAAAGTATGATGATTCTTCTTCAGCAACGTCTTATGGTTTTTCCTTATAATTGTACGAGTAGGCTTCAGAGATGGCTCTTGCATAGGGTCTGAAGAGGGCTTGACGGTGGTGCTGGAATAGTAGTGTAAAATTACCGTCGGACCCATAGTTTTCTTCTTCTTCAATTTCGACCAAGAGTAACTAGTATGAGGAGTGATTATACTCGACAACACACAATGACAGCTTTCACTTTCTCACTCAATTATGTAAAATCCACTTATTTTACATAAACCCTAATTTTCCTTTTTAGGTTTTTATAAGGTAGGCAGAAGGATGATGGAATTAGCAGGAAGAACATGACGTCGATACTTACCTTTGGAAAGATGACAGAAGGAGGAGGAAGATCTACGGAGGTTGAAGTCGACAAATGATGAAGAAGATGAAGTAGGAGAAAGAAGGCAATGGAGTAGGAGAATTAATTGGAGAAGATGGAGAGGAAGAAGAAAGACGAATTAAAAGCAAAACCAATTGAGATGAATTGGAATCGTGGCATCTTGAACGAGAGAAGAATCTGAGATTGTGGTTCCTTTTTGATTTTAGAAACTACTTTCCCAAATTTTAGGGTTAGATTCAACTTTAGGTGGGTTTGGGTTTTGATCACCCGATTTGGATAGGCTGAGTCGTTATATTTTCAACTTTCATTAGTTCTACTAGTTTTCTACCCATTTTTGGAATTAAAATAAAGAAAAGTTACTTTGTTTATTATGAACATTATACGAGCACTATTTTTCCCTATTAAGGATATTTTACTTTTTCATCTCTTTAGTAGTGGTATGAACTAAAAGGGGCGAAAGTTCAATGTTTGGTTTGTTTATCATTACTAATGTAATTTCATTTTCATGTTTTCCAAAATTATATGACTTCTAAAGTCATATCAAATATTTTTCCGTAGATAACTAGAATAATAGTTTTTTTGAAAAATGTAACAAATTGTAATTTTTAAAATCGTAAAACAATAAAAACCATAAATCCGCGTGTAGTGAGGAGACTCTGATAGTACTTAAAACATCAATATCCCCTTACTATATTTACGAAGTCGCTTTAATTAATAAAATTAATTTGTCGACACCACACTCAATTTTACAAAACAATTGGTGAGATGTCCACTCTAAAAAATATGGAACAATTAGTTATTTCAACTCCACACATGCTCTCCTCACAAACCGCCATCAAATATACCTCCATCACCATGAGAAAATGAGCTTGATATTGAACCGGATCTATTTTTATTGGTGAAGAAAAATAAGCTTCCTGGTTTTCATCATGAGAGTCCATTGGACCATTCAAACTTCTACCTAACACCATTAATACTAAGAAAGCCCATGAGAAATACCTTAAGTATAAACTTTTCACATTCTCTTTGACGGATAAAGAACTCGCTTGGGAGAAGTTACTTCCATCCCAATCGATCACCACTTCAGAACGATACAAAGGTACTTTTCTTGGTAAATTCGTTACAAATGAAAGAACGAAAATCTTAAGAAGAATGATCTCTGATTTTTAGCAAGGTCACACTGAATCTTTTTATGAGCAATTAGAATGTTTTGAAGATTACACAAGAGAATATCACACCATTGCTTATCCACTATACATTTGTGGAACATCTTCTATCAAGGCATTGAACACAAGCATAAGTTAGCTCATGATACAACAAGTAATGATAATTTCATGACCAAATCAGTAGCTGAAACAAATATATTAATAGATAACTTGGCAGCAAGTGAGAGTTGCTGTCAAAGCCGCACTGCGAATTTCAAAGAAAAAAACATCGTTTCAGCCAATAAACAGTTGCTGAAATTTGAACTTTATGGTTGCTCGACTTAATCAACGACCAAACGATGCTTCTAAGGATGTGATTGGCACTAGAAGAGACACTAATCAAGGATTCATAGCTAAATTACTAGTATTACAACAAATAGAGGTAAATTACATTGACGAACAAAATTTGAATTTCAGTCATAGGGTTTTCGACCAAAATTTTCAGAAACCTCAAGATCAATTCTTCTCTCAACAAAACAAGACTCAAGATACTCATTTTCCATCCAAAAATCAGTATGTTAAAAAGAAATATTATCCCCCATTGCAATATTTTGGCTCTCTCATAAGCTTTAGAAGCCTTTACCACGCCTACCTTTCAACAAGAAAGCAAGATAGAAACATTGCTACAACAATGTATGGAGGGACAAATGCAAAAAGGTAAATCATGGAGAGGATAGACCAAGTATATAATATACTTAACAATGAGTATTAATCTACTTTTACCTACGTGAAGATGCTCGAAGTTCATGTTTCCGAAACAAGTTAAGTCGTAAAGAGAGAAGTCGATGCTAAAGCATACCAGCTTTCCAATTCAGCATCTACCAAGGAAGAGGACATCCAATAAATCATTTCTAAGCAACCTCACAAGGTAGTTGAAACAAGTTTATGGCCAAATCGAGAACAGCCACAAGAAGATCTGAAGAAGCTTGAAAGCATAAACAAAACTGAAGAAAACTTCAGAAATTGGAAACTTAGAGAAGTTTGTTGTTTCATTCTCACTCAATGGATTTGAGTTTAATAATTTTTTTTTTTTTTGCAAGAGTTAATATGATCGTCAAGTCAAAATCCATCGCATATGGGATAGATTCCTTCCATCTTCGCCCTACAAAGTTTTCCATAAAGTATGATGATTCTTCTTCAGCAACGTCTTATGGTTTTTCCTTATAGTTCTACGAGTACGCTTCGGAGATGGCTCTTGCATAGGGTCTGAAGAGTGCTTGATGGTGGTGCTGGAATAGTAGTTTAAAATTACCGTCGGACCCATAGTTTTCTTCTTCTTCAATTTAAACCAAGAGTAACAAGTACGAGGTGCCATTATACTCCACAACACACAATGACAACTTTCACTTTCTCACTCAATTATGTAAAATCCGATTATTTTACGTAAACCATAATTTTCCTTTTTAGGTTTTTATAAGGATGGCAGAAGGATGATGGAATTAAGAGGAAGAACATGACGTCGATACTTACCTTTGGAAAGATGACAGAAGGAGGAGGAAGAAGATCTACGGAGGTTGAAGTTGACAAATGATGAAGAAGATGAGGTAGGAGAAAGAAGGCAATGGGGTAGGAGACCTAATTGGAGAAGATGGAGAGGAAGAAGAAAGACGAATTAAAAGCAAAACCAATTGAGATGAATTGGAATCGTGGCATCGTGAACGAGAGAAGAATCTGAGATTGTGGTCCCTTTTAGATTTTAGAAACTACTTTCCCAAATTTTAGGGTTAGATTCGACTTTAGGTGGGTTTAGATTTTGATCACCCGATCTGGATAGGTTGAGTCGTTATATTTTCAACTTTCATTAGTTTTACTGGTTTTTTACCCATTTTTGGAATTAAAATAAAGAAAAGTTACTTTGCTTATTATGAAGGGTATACGAGCACTATTTTTCCCAATTAAGGATATTTTTGTGTTTCATCCGTTTAGTAGTGGTATGCACTAACATAGGTGAAAGTTCAGTGTTTAGTTGGTTTATCATTACTAATGAGTTAATTGTTTATTGAAAACAAAAGCACAAAAAAATTTCATCATTCATGAAACAAATGACAATCATGTAATTTCATTTTCATGTTTTCCAAAATTATATGACTTCTAAAGTCATATCAAATATTTTTCCATAGATAACTAGAATATTATATTTTTGAAAAATGTAACCAATTGTAATTTATAAAATCGTAAAACACATACCGATAAATCCGTGCGTAGTGCGGAGAGTCTGCTAGTACTTAAAAAGTTCTATATCCCCTTACTATATTTGCGAAGTCGCTTTAATTCATAAAACTAATTTGTCGCCACCACATTCAATTTTACAAAACAATTGGTGAGATGTCCACTCTAAAAAATATGGAAAAATTAGTTATGTCAACTCCACACATGCTCTCCTCACTAGCCGCCATCCAATACCTCCATCACCATGAGAAAATGAGCTTGATATTGAACCGGATCTATTTTTATTGGTGAAGAAAAATCAGTTTCATGGTTTTCATCATGAGAGTCCATTGGACCATATTACTACATTCAAGCTTCTAACTAACACTATTAATGCTAAGAAAGCCCATGAGAAATAACTTAAGTGTAATCTTTTCATATTCTCTTTGACGGATAAAGCAGTCGCTTGGAAGAAGTTACTTCCAACCCAATCGATCACCACTTCAGAACGATATAAACGAACTTTTCTTGGTAAATTCGTAACAAATGAAAGAACAAAAATCTTAAGAAGAATGATCTCTGATTTTTAGCAAGGTCACACTAAATCATTTTAAGAGCAATTGGAATGTTTTGAAGATTAAACAGGAGAATATCACACCATTTCTTGTCCAATATACACTTGTGGAACATCTTCTATCAAGGCATTGAACACAAGCATAAGTTAGCTCATCATACAACAAGTAATGATAATTTCATGACCAACTCAGTAGCTAAAACAAATATATTAATAGATAACTTGGTAGCAAGTGAGAGTTGCTGTCAAAGCCGCACTGCGAATTTCAAAGAAAGAAACATCGTTTCAGCCAATAAACAGTTGCTGAAGTTGAACTTTATGGTTGCTCAACTTAATCAACGACCAAACTATGCTTCTAAGGATGTGATTGGCATTAGAAGAGACACTAATCAAGGATTCATAGCTAAGTTACTAGTATTACAACACATAGAGGTAAACTACATTGACGAATAAATTTTGAATTTCAGTCATAGGGTTTTCGACCAAAATTTTTCAGAAGCCTCAAGATCAATTCTGCTCTCAACAAAACAAGACTCAAGATACTCATTTTCCATCCAACAATCAGTATGTTAAAAATAAATATCATCCCCCATTGCAATATTTTAGCTCTCTCATAAGCTTTAGAAGCCTTTAACACACCTACGTTTCAACAAGAAAGCAAGATCGAAACATTGCTACAACAATGTATGGAGGGACAAATGCAAAAAGGTAAATCATCGAGAGGATAGACCAAGTATATAATATACTTAACAGTGAGTATTAATCTATTTTTACCTATGTGAAAAAGCTCAAAGTTCATGTTTCCCAAACAAGTTAAGTCGTAATGAGAGAAGTCAATGCTCAAGAAAAACAGTTTTCCAATTCAACATCTACCAAGGAAGAGAAAATCCAATAAATCATTTCTAAGCAACCTCACAAGGTAGTTGAAACAAGTTTATGGCCAAATCGAGAACATCCACAAGAAGATCTAAAGAAGCTTGAAAGCGTAAACAAAACTAAAGAAAACTTCAGAAACTGGAAACTAAGAGAAGTTTGTTATTTCATTCTCACTCAATGGATTTGAGTTTAATTATTTTTTTTGTTTTACCGGAGTTAATATGATCGTCAAGTCAAAATCCATCGCATATGGGATAGATTCCTTCGATCTTCGCCCTACAAAGTTTTCCATAAAGTATGATGATTCTTCTTCAGCAACGTCTTATGGTTTTTCCTTATAATTCTACGAGTACGCTTCGGAGATGGCTCTTTTATAGGGTATGAAGAGGGCTTGACAGTGGTGCTGGAATAGTAGTCTAAAATTACCGTCGGACCCATAGTTTTCTTCTTCTTCAATTTCAACCAAGAGTAACTAGTACGAGGTGCCATTATACTCGACAATACACAATAACAACTTTCACTTTCTCACTAAATTATGTAAAATCCAATTATTTTACATAAACCCTAATATTCCTTTTTAGGTTATTATAAGGATGGCAGAAGGATGATGGAATTAGGAGGAAGAACATGACGTCCATACTTACCTTTGGAAAGATGACAGAAGGAGGAGGAGGAAGATCTACAGAGGTTGAAGTTGATAAACGATGAAGAAGATGAAGTAGGAGAAAGAAGGCAATGGGGGTAGGAGACCTAATTGAATAAGATGGAGAGGAAGAAGAAAGACGAATTAAAAGCAAAACCAATTGAGATGAATTGGAATCGTGGCATCGTGAACGAGAATATGAGATTATGGTTCCTTTTAGATTTTAGAAACTACTTTCCCAAATTTTAGGGTTAGATTCGACTTTAGGTGGGTTTGGGTTTTGATCCCCCGATCTGGATAGGTTGAGTCGTTATATTTTAAACTTTCATTAGTACTACTAGTTTTCTAACCATTTTTGGAATCAAAATAAAGAAAAGTTACTTTGCTTATTATGAAGGGTATACGAGCACTATTTTTCCCAATGAAGGATATTTTTGTGTTTCATCCGTTTAGTAGTGGTATGCACTAACAGAGGCGAAAGTTCAGTGTTTGGTTGGTTTATCATTACTAATGAGTTAATTGTTTATTGAAAACAAAAGCACAAAAAATTTCATCNATTTCATCATTCATGAAAGATATGACAATCATGTAATTTCATTTTCATGTTTTCCAAAATTATATGACTTCTAAAGTCATATCAAATATTTTTCCATAGATAACTAGAATATTATTTTTTTGAAAAATATAACCAATTGTAATTTATAAAATCGTAAAACACATACCCATAAATACGTGTGTAGTGCGGAGACTCTGCTAGTACTTAAAAAATTATATATCCCCTTACTATATTTGCGAATTCGCTTTAGTTGATAAAACTAATTTGTCGACACCACATTCAATTTTACAAAAAAATTGGTGAGATTTCCACTCCAAAAAATATGGAACAATTAGTTATTTCAACTCCACACTTGCTCTCCTCACAAGCCGCCATCCAATATACCTCCATCACCATGAGAAAATGAGCTTGATATTGAACCAGATCTATTTTTATTCGTGAAGAAAAATCAGTTTTATGGTTTTCATCATGAGAGTCCATTGGACCATATTACTGCATTCAAACTTCTAACTAACACCATTAATGCTAAGAAAGCCCATGAGAAATAAATTAAGTGTAAACTTTTCACATTCTCTTTGACGGGTAAAGCACACGCTTGGAAGAAGTTAATTCCATCCCAATCGATCACCACTTCAGAACGATATAAACAAACTTTTCTTGGCAAATTCGTTACAAATGAAAGAACAAAAATCTTAAGAAGAATGATCTCTGATTTTTAGCAAGGTCACACTAAATCCTTTTATGAGCAATTGGAATGTTTTGAAGATTACATAGGAGAATATCACACTATTGCTTGTCCAGTATACACTTGTGGAACATCTTCTATCAAGGCATTGAACACAAGTATAAGTTAGCTCATGATACAGCAAGTGATGATAATTTCATAACCAACTCAGTAACTAAAAAAAATATATTAATAGATAACTTGGCAGCAAGTGATAGTCGTTGTCAAAGCCGCACTGCGAATTTTAAAGAAAGAAACATCGTTTCAGCCAATAAGCAGTTGTTAAAGTTGAACTTTATGGTTGCTCGACTTAATCAACGACCAAACTATGCTTCTAAGGAAGTGATTGGCACTAGAAGAGACACTAATCAAGGATTCATAGCTAAGTTACTAGTATTACAACACATAGAGGTAAACTACATTGACTAACCAAATTTGAATATCAGTCATACGGTTTTCGACCAAAATTTTTCAGAAGCCTCAAGATCAATTCTGCTCTCAACAACACAAGACTCAAGATACTCATTTTCCATCCAACAATCAGTATGTTAAAAATAAATATTATCCCCCATTGCAATATTTTGGCTCTCTCATAAGCTTTAGAAGCCTTTAACACACTTACGTTTCAACAAGCAAGCAAGATCGAAACATTGCTACAACAATGTATGGAGGGACAAATGCAAAAAGGTAAATCATGGAGAGGATAGACCAAGTATATAATATACTTAACACTGAGTATTAATCTATTTTTGCCCATATGAAGATGCTCGAAGTTCATGTTGCCCAAACAAGTTAAGTCGTAAAGACAGAAGTCGATCCTCAAGCAAAACAGTTTTCCAATTCAGCATATACCAAGGAAGAGGACGTCCAATAAATCATTTCTAAGAAACCTCACAAGGTAGTTGAAAAAAGTTTATGGTCAAATCGTGAACATCCACAAGAAGATCTGAAGAAGCATGAAAGTGTAATCAAATGTGAACAACACTTCAGAAACTAGAAACTAAGAGAATTTGTTGTTTCATGCTCACTCAATGGATTTGAGTTTTATTATTTTTTAGTTTTACTGGAGTTAATATGATCGTCAAGTCAAAATCCATCGCATATGGGTTAGATTCCTTCGATCTTCGCCCTACAAAGTTTTCCATAAAGTATGATGATTCTTCTTCAGCAACGTCTTATGGTTTTTCCTTATAATGCTACGAGTACTCTTCAGAGATGGCTCCTTCATAGGGTCTAAAGAGGGCTTGACGGTGGTGCTGGAATAGGAGTCTAAAATTACCGTCGGATCCATAGTTTTCTTCTTCTTCAATTTCGACCAAGAGTAACTAGTACGAGGAGCCATTATTCTCGACAACACACAATGACAGCTTTCACTTTCTTACTCAATTACGTAAAATCAACTTATTGTACATAAACCCTAATTTTCCTTTTTAGGTTTTTATAAGGATGGCAAAATGATGATGGAATTAGGAGGAAGAAGATGACGTTGATACTTACCTTTGGAAAGATGATAGAAGGAGGAGGAAGATCTACGGAGGTTGAAGCCGACAAATGATGAAGAAGATGAAGTAGGAGAAAGAAGGCAATGGGGAAGGAGAATTAATTGGAGAAGATGGAGAGGAAGAAGAAAGACGAATTAAAAGCTAAACCAATTGAGAGAATTGGAATTGTGGCATCGTGAACGAGAGAAGAATCTGAGATTGTGGTTCCTTTTTGATTTTAGAAACTACTTTTCCAAATTTTAGGGTTAGATTCGACTTTAGGTGGGTTTTGGTTTTGATCACTCGATTTGGATAGGTTGAATCGTTATATTTTCAACTTTCACTTGTTCTACTTGTTTTCTACCCATTTTTGGAATTAAAATAAAGAAAAGTTACTTTGTTTATTATGAAGGGTATACGAGCACTATTTTCTCCAATTAAGGATATTTTAGTGTTTCATCTTTTTATTAGTGGTATGCACTAACAGAGGCGAAAGTTCAATGTTTGGTTGGTCTATCATTACTAATGAGTTAATTTTTAATTGAAAACAAAAGCACAAAAATATATGACTTCTAAAGTCATATCAAATATTTTTCCGTAGATAACTAGAATATTTTTTTTTTTTAAAATGTAACCAATTGTAATTTATAAAACCTTAAAACACATACCCATAAATCCGCGTGTAGTGCGGAGACTCTGCTAGTATTTAAAAAATTATATATCCCCTTACTATATTTGCGAAGTCGCTTTAATTGATAAAACTATTTTGTTGACAGCACATTCAATTTTTACAAAAAGATTGGTGAGATGTCCACTCTAAAAAATATGGAACAATGAGTTATTTCAACTCCACACATGCTCTACTCACAAGCCGGCATCCAATATACCTCCATCACCATGAGAAAATGAGCTTGATATTGAACCGGATCTATTTTTATCGGTGAAGAAAAATCAGTTTCATGGTTTTCATCATGAGAGTCCATTGGACCATATTACTGCATTCAAGCTTCTAACTAACACCATTAATGCTAAGAAAGCCCATGAGAAATACCTTAAGTGTAAAATTTTCACATTCTCGTTGACGTATAAAGCACTCGCTTGGAAGAAGTTACTTCTATCCCAATCGATCACCACTTCAGAACGATATAAACGAATTTTTCTTGGTAAATTCGTTACAAATGAAAGAACAAAATCTTAAGAAGAATGATCTCTGATTTTTAGCAAGGTCACACTCTTTTTATGAGCAATTGGAATGTTTTGAAGATTACACAGGAGAATATCACACCATTGCTTGTCCAATATACACTTGTGCAACATCTTCTATCAAGGCATTGAACACAAGCATAAGTTAGCTCATGATACAACAAGTAATGATAATTTCATGACCAAATGCAGAAAGGTAAATCATGGAGAGGATAGACGAATTATATAATATACTTAACAGAGAGTATTAATCTATTTTTACACATATGAAGATGCTCGAAGTTCATGTTGCCCAAACAAGTTAAGTCGTAAGGAGAGAAGTCGATGCTCAAGCAAAACAGTTTTCCAATTCAGCATCTACCAAGGAAGAGGACGTCCAATAAATCATTTCTAAGCAACCTCACAAGGTAGTTGAAACAAGTTTATGGTCAAATCGAGAACATCCACAAGAAGATCTGAAGAAGCTTGAAAGTGTAAACAAAACTGAAGAACACTTTAGAAACTGGAAACTAAGAGAAGTTTTTTGTTTCATACTCACTAAATGGATTTTAGTTTGATTATTTTTTTGTTTTACTGGAGTTAACATGATCGTAAATTCAAAATCCATCGCATATGGGTTAGATTCCTTCGATCTTCGCCCTACAAAGTTTTCCATAAAGTATTATGATTCTTCTTCAGCAACGTCTAATGGTTTTTCCTTATAATTCTACGAGTACGCTTCGGAGATTGCTCTTGCATAGGGTCTGAAGAGGGCTTGACGGTGGTGCTGGAATAGGAGTCTAAAATTACCGTCGGACCCATAGTTTTCTTCTTCTTCAATTTCGACCAAGAGTAACTAGTACGAGGAGCCATTATTCTCGACAACACATTCCCTTTCTCACTCAATTATGTAAAATCCACTTATTTTACATAAACCCTAATTTTTCTTTTTAGGTTTTTATAAGGATGGCAAAAGGATGATGGAATTAGGAGGAAGAAGATGACGTCGATACTTACCTTTGGAAAGATGACAGAAGGATGAGGAAGATCTACAGAGGTTGAAGTCAACAAATGATGAAAAAGATGAATTATGAGAAAGAAGGCAATGGGGTAGGAGAATTAATTGGAGAAGATAGAGAGGAAGAAGAAAAACGAATTAAAAGCTAAACCAATTGAGAGAATTGGAATCGTGGCATCATGAACGAGAAAAGAATCTGAGATTGTGGTTCCTTTTTGATTTTAGAAACTACTTTCCCAAAATTTAGGGTTAGATTCGACTTTAGGTGGGTTTGGGTTTTGATCACCCGATTTGGATAGGTTGGGTCGTTATATTTTCAACTTTCATTAGTTCTACTGGGTTTCTACCCATTTTTGGAATTAAAATAAAGAAAAGTTATTTTTTTTTTTTATTATGAAGGGTATACGAGCACTATTTTCCCCAATTAAGGATATTTTAGTGTTTCATTCCTTTAGTAGTGGTATGCACTAACAGAGGCGAAAGTTCAGTGTTTGATTGGTTTATCATTACTAATGAGTTAATTGTTTATTGAAAACAAAAGCACAAAAAATTTCATCATTCATGAAACATATGACAATCATGTAATTTCATTTTCATGTTTTCCAAAATTATATGACTTCTAAAGTCATATCAAATATTTTTCCGTAGATAACTAGAATATATTTTTTTTTAAAAAAATGTAACCAATTGTAATTTATAAAATCGTACAACACATAACCATAAATCCATGTGTAGTGCGGAGACTCTGCTAGTACTTAAAAAATTATATATCCCCTTACTATATTTGCGAAGTCACTTTAATTGATAAAACTAATTTGTCGACACCACATTCAATTTTACAAAAAAAATTGGTGAGATGTCCTCTCTAAAAAATATGACATGTCTCTAGAAAAATATGATGTGTCGTATTATCAAACTAGACGCAGTAGAAGACGGCTTTCAGATTGCATGGCGATGAAAGGGGTCAAATTCAGAGCGTCAATTTTACTCGCCTTCAGAGACAATCTTCCAATGGAGGCGCTAGCAGAAATAATTGAATCGCTTTGGCTTACAAAGAGTAGATGTGATGTGATGTTATTTTGTACAGAAAGAGAGAAACACAAGTCATAGATGTGATGTTATTTTTGATGTGTATATTTTATTCATATTATGCATTTTATTTTAGTTTAATCCACTTTTAGGTTGTATATATTGCGTTTTATCTTTAGAATACATATAGTTTGAGTCTAGAGTCTAGAGTCTAGTTTAAGAGTTAGTTGCATATGCATACATTTCTTGCATTCGTAGATTCAACTTTTGGAGTACCTTAATGGAGGCTCAAGAGATGGATTCAAGGTGGATATAAAGCTAAGAAATTATAGAAATTAAGTGCTAAATGCATTTGGAAAGGATGGATGCAATGAAGCTAACAAGAGATCAAAGAAGAAGCCTTAAACTGCAAATGCATGTTGTTATCGACTATGCTCGTCGAAGTGGCGTGCATGGGATCGATAGCCACATGCACTGGGAAGCTGGAGGCCAAATGCATGCCATTATCGACCATCATGGTCGATAGGTGACATGGGCAAAGGTTTCTCCCGGTTGTCAGAGTTTATAATTCATAACACCTAAACCCTACGCTTAATCCCGCAAGAGAACATAGTCAATTGTAGTATTTTAGGGTCGTCCAAGGATTTAAAGAATTAGGATAGTAGAATCTAAACAAGGAAATTATACTAAGGCTCCTAGTCTAGGCGGCGGAATAGTAAGAGATTGTCACGGGTCTCTACTAAACCTAATCAAAAGGGGAAGTAACCATGGTGATTGTTCAAATGATGCAAAAGAAAGTAAACTAGCATAAAAGTAAAGTAAGCAAGAAGTGAACTTTGGATCTAATCAAAATAAAAGTAAGATCTTGAGATTATGGATATGGGTTTGGAGTCAATCTAGAGTTGTAATAGATTTGGGTAAGGCTTTTTTTACGGATCTAGCTATTTTTAGACCAAGGATCCCTTTTTTTGTCGATCAACCTACTCTCGTGACGAAGATCTATTCACCTACACATACTACAAGGCTCAACTCTCGTTTGTTGCCCATCTAAGCATGTATGTGATAGTGAGTCTCAAGCCCTTATAGCCATCTAACACATTGGTGTCCCTAAAGGCAAACTACTCTCATAGCTCAAGGTGAAAAACATATGTTCAGTTCTCACAGGCATTTCATCGAACACTTTCTAGGCGTCTTTGAGCAAGCAATAAAGTTTTCAAGAACTAAACTAAACCTAGTAGAAATTATGCTAGATCTAGCCTACATATCCATTACAAACCGTAGATCGAACTCCTAACCTACCATGTCTCAAGATCCATAGAAGATCTACTCACTAAACCTCTTAGAAATCCAAAGACATAGAAATGGTCTTTGAGCTCCCATAGTTTAGAAAAATAGATCTAAGAAGAGAGAGATTAGAGAAGAGATCCAAAGATCTTTTAAAACAAAAGCAAATGTTATTACAAAGTTTTGATCTTCAAGATAGTGTTTATAAATGTAGAAAAATAAGATAAAAAAGGTTCTCTCTTGTTCTTGAAGCTTAGAGGTCTATTTATACTAAACATAGAGTGGAAGAAGCCCTAAAACAAAGGGTACTTTCGGCCATGTTGTCAACCATCGACCCATCTGGTCGATGGGAGCCTACCTAGGGTCGATGGCTAGCAACCTATAGAGGCGGAAGCTCCATTTTCTGCCTGGGTTGTTGGCCATCGACCCTAGGTTGCTGGCCATCGACAGGTTGCTGGCCATCGACCAGATGGTCGATGGGAGCTCCCTTGGGCAGTTTTGATGGCCTTTTGCTCCTCTCTGACATCTTGTTTGATCCCATCTTCTCCCAATGCTTCTAGCCTCTCTTCCTATGATTTCTAAGCTTCAGTCCCACTTTGAATCCATGCCTAGAGTCTCCATAGATTCATCCAAGTTGCACCTACAAAATGCAAAGGAAATGCAATGCAAATGCAAGATATGCCTAAACTAGACTCTAGACTCAATCTAATGCATTCTATGACTAAAATGCCATATCGACAACCTAAAAGTGGATGAAACTAAGCTAAAATGATCCTATTTATGCATGAAAATATATACACATCAACACCCCCGGACTTATCCTTTGCTTGTCCTTAAGCAAACAACAAAGAACAATCCCAGAATTAAGGTTTGCAAATGGGAACTCAAAACCAAGATAGGAAAAGAAATGCCTTA
>OVAN01003628.1:0-28411 GCA_900406275.1 Anastatica hierochuntica
TCGCAATCTGTTTCGTATTGTCTTTACTTCGTTATTCATCTCAATTTCGTCGTACGAATCTCGTTAAACTAAATATCGCAGACTGTTCGCATATTTGTTTTACTCACGCTTTTAGTTTGATCTAATCTCGCAGCTTAGTTTCGTATTCTTTATCAATTAACTTTCGTATTCACTGCTTGATCTGTCGATTTTTGGCTACAGAGAGTCCGTGAACCACATAATATTAACAGTGAGAATTTCGGTTCGCACAAAGATTTTACGTCACGCTAATTTTAATGGAGTGACCGCTTAGATCCATCTATCTGGCTTTAATTCGATTTGTTAGCAAATTAGGCAAACAATTTTAGAGTTTGTTACAAAATACTTGTAACACCTGAACCTTCGGTTCAACGTTCACCAGCCGAGACAGACAAAATCATTTTGCAAAATCTTAAATTTAAACTTCAAACGTCACTTCTAATGTACTAGCCTGCAAAAAATCTCCGAAAAAAATAAAAGGGGAAAGAAAAAGGGAGAGTGAATGATTTTCACACAAGCCATATAGTGAGAACATATACTAAACCACGTTGACAAGAAAATAGCTTAACCTAGAAGTCTAAACCTAAACTCCAACCCCAAACAGAGCACCTACCGTTCTGCGCAAGCAATTACTATCATTCACAACATGATTCTCAATTTCCCAACCCACAATTTTCACCACATTTTCTTAGAAAAATCTACAAGCAAACCTAACCAAACCTATATCGGGATATCTTCCAGATCAAGTCCAGAAGGTAACGGGTCGATGTATCCCCTGAGATCGACGGCTGCCTCCATGCCGTGAGTCTGGCTGCTCGTTAGCTTTAGCTCGTCAGCTTTAGCTCGTCAGCTCAGTTTCTGCGGCTTTCTCAAGTGCCCGAAGCAAAAACACATCGTAATAATAATTTTCTTTGTCCAATTTCCGTGGTGTTCAGGTGTGCCTCACCATTTCCGAAAGAGAAACAACTCATCCATTTACATGCATTCAATATCTCTTAAACATTTCTCAAGTGATGCTTGTTTACCCTAAATTATCATTTGAAAAAAGTACTAGGTTCTCACACATCAATAACATCCATCTACCTATGCTCGACTTAGCTATCAAACACAAAATCAGACTCTAGGCTTATAGTAGTATCATAGCAATACATAACACAAACAACATATCTGTGCCGAGACATATAATTTTACATTGGCCAGTTTAACCCTAGACTACCATTCTAACCTAGATTCCAAACTCAGTGAGAGTCGAATACATCATCATCTTTGCCAAAAGCGTCTGACGGGTCGAGAGTCGTCTGGCTATGTTGTGTAGGATTGGTCCCATAGCGGCTTTGGTGCTCCGGTGTAGCTCCGACGTCGTCCATGACAGTTGAAATAGTCAATGATCTGTCAGATCCATACCTCCTTTGCATCTTCTTCTTCTTCCAGCAACTTCCATTTTCCTTTACGGTTCAGGGTTCCTTCTAGGTTCCTGGGTGTTGCTGGCTTCCGGTGACTGGCAACTTTTTCTAGAGATTTCGGTGGTGGTGGTCCCTTGATAACACTATTATTTACCATTTTTAGTAGGATTTTTACTCTTTTATTTTCAGGTTTTAATGTTTTTTGATCTCTAGAGGTAGTTTTCTCTTATTTGTGATTTTAGGGATTAATCAGGTTAAATCATCAAAAAGGATGGAGAAACGTGTTAATTGGATCTCATTCATATTACCAAGAAAGTTTCATTGACAAATCAAGAAGACGGAAGCTTAAACACTTGAGTTTTGCATCTTACCAATCTGGACGAATTCTCAGCATCAGAAAGATCGCCATGAATGAAGGTCTTACCTTCATTGGATTGCGCTGAAATTTGGTCAGAAGTTGGAATTTTGAGTTATCTTTTAAATTCAAATGGTTTGAAGTCATTGAGAGCTGTGACCGAGAAGTTATAGCTGTTTAAGAAAACTAATGTTTGTATGTCTCGGAAATGAAGCAAGTGGAGCAAGATGGAGCTGTGACCGGGTGAGGAAGTTGCCACCTCCGGTCGGTTGCCCATTTTTTGACACACTCTGGTTACAAAGGCATTTCGTGGTCAGAGACAGATTTTGCCTCATATCTTTCGGTTCGCTTAACTGACTTTGATTCCGCAAGAACCGACATAACCAATGATGGCCTAAGAAGCCCTACTATTATAAATAATTGTTCTTAGCCTTTAGAATAGGGAGAGCCAAAAAACTTTTACAGAGAGTTACATAGCCGTCAAAAGCTTTGAGAGATTTTTCATTGTTCTTCAAGTTTCCAGTGTTCTTTGGAGAGATTTATTTCATACTTTGTCATAGAGAAGATTTATTTACTCTTGATCTATTTAATGATGTTTTTCTAATTGATTGCTTGCTGTTTTTCGTGCTCCATGTCTGAGTAGTTCATTTGTTAGGTCTTTAGGATTCTCAAAAATATCATGTTCTTATAAGATGCTAGTATTTGATTAGGGATTCAAATAGTATTTTTCTCGGTTGATCTTTATGCATGATTACTCTACAATGCATCTAGTTGTCTTTCCATAGGTAGATTTTCATTCCAAAATCTTGTTAAACCACCTGAACTAAATCTATGACAAGCTGAGTTTGAAGGAGGCTTCAAATGTATATCGTCTTAACTCAGTGAACTTATCGAAACATGTATCCATATAATGCATGTTTATTTATTACAAGGCCGTATGAAAGTCGATTTCCCTTGATATTTAAGTATAAAATCCCTAACCTCGAAATTGGAGAGGATTCAAATTAGTGTTTTTGAGTTCTAGACGTTGCTTAATTCTAATCCCTAAACAAATTGGTTTCTTCTATGATGCACGATTCACTGCGAAAGTCCTATGTGCCTAACGCTTTTTCCCATTGATTTACATCATTTTAATTAGTTTAAGTTGTTGTCTTTTACTTTTACACACACCAAACAACCTTTTTATTTTCCGCTTTAGGTCAAATTGATCCTGAAATTGGTAGTGTAAGATCAGAGTCTTCATGGGATCGATAACCTAAAGTACTGCAACTACGTTGTTCACTTGCAGCAGTAGTGTCGTTTTGGGTAAAACTTGACACGCTATCATCCCTCCTTTTGGAGGATGAGCTTTCGTTCTAGACCCTCAAGCCGCTCCAAGAGTTTCATCAGGGATTCGAGATCATGTTTGTTCTCATAGATGTTGAGCTTGCCGTCCCAGATCAATCATAGTACACGAATGTATTTCTGCAGCTCCTTCATGGTCTCCGGGACTGGAAGCTTGTCTCCTTCTTTAGATCTTGGGTTTTTCTCAGGAGATTATGACAACACTACTCTTTTACTATTTTCGTTGGATTTTACATATTTATTTGCAGATTTTTAACGCTTTTTTGACCTCTAGAGGTAGTTTTCTCGTATTTATGATTTTCGAAACTAATCAGGTCAAATCATCAGAAAGGATGAAAAAACAAGATAATTGTACCTCACTCATATTTCCAAGCAACTTTCATTGACGGATCAAGAAGACGGAAGCTCAAACACTCAACATCAGAAAAAATTGCCTTGAAAGAAGGTCTTGCTTTCATTGGATTGAGCTCAAATTTGGTTAAATAATTTCATTTTGAGTTAGATTTCAAATTAAAGTGGTTTGAAGTCATTTGGAGCGGTGACCGAGACGTTACAACCGTTTAGTCGAAGACACGTCTGTCTGTCTCAGAAATGAAGCAAGTGAAGCAGTTGGAATGCTCTAACTGTGTGACGTGATTCCCAGCATCGCTCGAGTGTCCATTTTTGTCCCAGACTCGGTCCTACAGATATTTCAGGGTTAAAGACAGATTTTACTTCATATCATTCGGTTTGCTTAACCAATTTTGATTCCGTCAAAACTGACATAACAAAATAAGGCCTAAGAAGACCTAGCATTACAAATACTTATTCTTTGCCTTTCGAATAGAGGGAGCCATGAATTTTACAGAGTTTTACAGAGCGTCAAAAGCTTTTAGAGACCTTTTCATTTTTCTTTTCAAGTTTCCAAGTGTTCTGTGGAGAGATTCATTCCATACTTCGTTATAGAGAAGATTTATAAACTCTTAATCTTATTTATGATGATCTTTTCCATGATTACTTGCTACGTTTAGTGCTCCATGTCTGAGTATTCCATATGTTAGGTTTTTAGGCTTCTCAAAGATATCATGTCATCATAAGTTGCTAGTGTTTAATTAAGGGTTCATATTGTCTTTGTCACGATTGATCTTATTGCATGATTACTTTCCACACATGTAGTAGTATGTCCATAGGTAGATTTACATTCCAAAACTTTGATAAATTACTTGAACCTAAATGTTTGACAAGGTGAGTTACAAGGAGACTTCGAAAGTAGATCACCTTGGTTCAGTGAACTTATCGAAATCTGAATCCATATAATGCATGTTTAATCACTACAAGGCCGTCCAAAATATGATGTCTCCTGGTGATTAGATATAGAATCCAAAACCTCAAAAGTGGAGAGGATCTAAATTAGTGTTTTCGAGTTCTAGACTCTGCTTAATTTTAACCCCTAAAAATTATGGTTTCTTTGATGCATGATTCTCTACCAATTTCCTATACGCCTAACGCTTTTCCCCCATTGATTTAAATCCTTTTATTTACTTTAATTTTCTGTTTTTTCTTTTTAAACTCACAAAAAAAACCTTTTTGTTTTTTGTTTTAGCTTAAATTAATCATGAGATTCGTAGCGTCTAATCGAAGTCCTCGTGGGATCGATAACATGAAGTACTACAACTTCGTTGTTCACTTGCAGTTGTAGTATCTTTTTTGAATGAAACTTGACACACCATAAAGCTTTCTGGTCGTTTCCGGAGACTTGATTCGTTACCTACAAGTTTTTACATTGATTTTAGTCTAAAACGCTTTATTTTCAGCTTTTACGTCTTTTTTTGTTTTTCTTTTCAGATTTTATGCAAAAGAGATCTTCTTTGGACGACCCTGTACAACCAATTCTCCCATATACATCATAGAATGTAGCTTCAGGTGACAAAAAAAGAGAGAGAGAGATTACTTGTTATGGAGAATCCGAACTAGAATCCTCCCCACGGACAGCTAGATCTTCTGTACAATCCGACCATTCTCGCTGAACAAGGAGATGTGGCTGCTGGCCATGTACTTGACATCACCCAAGCTAATCATCCTCAATGTCATTCCAACCTTGCTGCCCTTTTTGGACTTAAACAAGTCCAAGAGAACCCACAAGGACCTCTTGGTGCTGCTCCTATTCCGCAAAACCAACCTTGAATAGGAAATGCACATGTTCTTGTGGATAACCAACAACAAATTCCTGCTGGGTATTTAGTGGGATTGCACCAACTCCTCCAACTACTTCAACTCTTAATTCAACAAGGTTTACCTCAGAATAAGCCCCTCAAGGACGAGCTCAACAAAATCAGCCCCGTCATCCTCAGACTATTGGAGATTTTGATTCTTCTGATGCTTTCTTCTTGTATGGGAACCCAATTCGTCCTCCTCAACCTCAAATGAATGATTTTGATATTTAACCTAATATCATAGCCTTGGTGAAGCACAACCAATTCCATGGACTACCCAGCGAGCATCCTCTTGACCATATCGACATATTTGAGGAGATATGCAGTATTATGCACAAATGGAGTTCCACTAGACTACTTTAAGTGCAAGCTCTGTACATTCTCACTGAATGAAAAAGCTCTTAGATGGATGAATTTGTTGCCACGTCAATCTATCACCACTTGGGACGATTACAAAGGTGCCTTCCTGAACAAGTTATACACTAAACAGAGATTGAGCTCCATTCAAAGCAAAATCTCAAGCTTCCAACAAGGATCTATTGAATCCTTTTATAAAGTATTATAAAAATTCAAGGAGTATAATGGGGATTGCCCAAACCATGGTTTCTCAGAAGGAAATCTATGGAACATTTTCTACAATGGTGTCAACCATAAGTACATGCTTTCTCTAGACATGACCAACAATGGGAGCTTCATGACCAAATTCATGCCTGAAGCCAAGCTTTTGATCGAGAACCTAGCTGCTTGTGATTTCAATAGTGGTCTCATTTATGATAGAAACATGCATGGAACCAACACTTCAACAGAAGCCGCGTAAATTTCAGAACTAAAGATGATGATTTCTCAACTTATGAAAGATATACGAGGAGTTCATGCCGTCGAGACCATTGGAGATACTAATGTAGCTCAAAATATGGAGTATTTAGAAGATGAAATAGAGGAGAATGAAGAAGAAGTAAACTACATTCGAGGAAATTTCGGAAACAAGGGATACAACCAAGGATATATAAACGCCTACAATTTGTCCTACCGGAACACTAATGTGGAGAATCCTCAAAATCAATTATATCCACCTCAAAACGCCCAATCAGAAGATTCTTATCAGCCTAAAAAAATCTTTTCAACAAAGGAATATAACAAGTGAAGCAACCATTCACTTATGCTCAAGCTAATGCATAAAATCAACATGAAAGCAAGCTTGGGACAACGCTGAAGCAAAACTCTCAAGAGATGAAAAAAACCACAAGGAATTTAATGAGAAGCTCGACAATGTCTACAATGAGCTTACAACAAAGTATGAAGCTATTTCCACTCATGTCTAGAAACATGAAGCCTGAATTGCTCAAACAAGTGAAACTGTCTAGAAACAAGGAAACCGACGAAATCTTTATGCAAAGTCGCCAACTTAAACAAAGTTAAGGAGGTCGTGTCTACTGATAAGACACCTCTTCAAGACTTCAATTCTCAAGGGAAATCACCACTGGAACGTTTACCAAATGAATACAAAAGAGCACACAGGAAGAGACTCAAGGCGATTCCTCTGGAGAAGATCGAATACCTTGGGAAGTTAACCATTCCTTTCTCAATAAATAAAACAAAAATTGATGATTACTTATGTGATACTGGAGCAAATTTGAATGTGATGTCACTTACCATGGATCTCAACTAAGGGCTCTCAAACTTTTGACCATCTCGAATCTCTATCTATCGAGTATGTCGATATGTCTAGATCCTCACCATATTGATTTTTTTCCCGATGTGCTGCTTGAAATAGGAGGATTTCTTATCCCTACTGACTTTCAAATTGTTTTTACTAACGGAGAGAAGACAAACTCGCTGATCCTTGGCTCCCAATTCCTAGCTACTGCTGGAGCAATCTTCAATCTCCCAACAAAAGGATTTTTTTGATGGAGAAGTACAAGAACAAAGGGTTGAGAGATAGAGCAAAGAGATATCGAAAAAGATTTGTAATGCGATTCTTTATTGATGATAAGAGATCAATTACAATATGTGTGTTTTTGTCAAAGGTTTCGGATCCTTGAACTAGGGTTCTTCCCTTTGTATTTCCATATTTCTTTACGGATAACTTTTAATTCGAGTCTATCTATACAATAAGAAATATTTCCCTAATTTGATAAGGTATTTGTCCTTATCCACTAAAATTTGAATCGGCTAAGGGGAAATCCGCCCAATCTCGGCTATGGCCTCAGCTTGGCGGTGTGTCTTTGGCTATGGCCTTGGTTTACACGTTCAACTAGAGAGTTTGTTTATGTCTCCTTAGTCTAGCTATGGTCAGACGCTAAGGGAATAAAATTTTCCCCAACAATTTTTAATTTTATTTTTAACTTTCTAGAACTTCTTTAGATGTCTAAGATTTAGTTTTATTTTTGTAGGATTTTAGAAAAACAAGAAAAAATACAAAATATTAATAATCAAGACAACAACAAAGAACCTGAAAGTTTTTTTGACTAAGTGATGAATTATTTTACACCCGAATTTCCAAAAAGTGATATCCGACCGGTAGCAAAGCCGAAATGCCTCAAATTCAGTTTTCCAACAATGGCAAGAAAGCGGATCCAAATTGTTCAAGCCATCTCCTGGACCATTCCATACATTCATTAGAGATTGGAGAAGGATGTTGAGGACCGCCAATCAAACTAAATCCTTAAATCAAAACTTCTTGGATCAAAGTGATGATATCATGAAGAACCAAAAATAAATGTTTGAGAAACGCCATCAATTGATCATACTGAAGCACTAAGAGCTATTCATTATGGAATCTTGGATAGTCTAAAACAATACCAAAAGAGATGAAAACCCCCCCCCCCCATACTTCATTTCTTACAAACTAACAATATAAGATAGGTGATATGCCCGAGAGAAACCGACTTTAGCACAGTCAAAATAAAAAGTTACCAGGAGGATCAAGTTTCTTAATAAAAGGAGACATGGAGATTTCCAGTAGTCGCCAAGCTAATCAACTCAAACCATCGAAGATGCCTGAGCAAAGTGTGCCACCACAAGAAAAAATTCTTTTTGACTGAATTAAGAACTTGTTTGGATTGTTGATCGTTGTTGCTTGGATCTTTGAGGTTACATGGTGAATTTCATTCCGTCAATATGATTTTCATCTATAAATGACACCCTTGGCTTAGCCAAGTTCATTGGCTAGCCGGAAAAGACGTATTGTTAGCCAAAAATTATAATTTTAAAAATCAAAATTCTGACAAAGCTGTTTTATTCATAATAGTCACTTTTCTCGGACGAAGCTCCCAGGACCAAAGTGTGCCACCAGGAGGCTCATCACCGGTGCTCGTTCCTTCTTGCCTTCACCATGCGCCTCACTTGAAGCTTCCGACTGGTTGGCAAACTGCCAGGATCTGGATCTGCCAAAAAAGGCCACGCAACTGGGTGGCGGTGACTCCACGACCGGTTCATGCCAAAATATGGTCCCTAACCAGTCACACAAGGTATGTGCCATACTTTATTTTTTTTTAAAATTGCTCCTAACCTGATTTTAACAGAACTAAACCAATTACTCCAATTTTCGCAAACCAATTTCGAAAACGGGAAGGAGAAAACAAGTATTTGGTTTTCCTTTGAGTATTTTTAGACCTAAAACTCTTAAAACTTCATCTCTTTCTTGGACAAGTTTTAGAACCCAAAAGAACAAAAGTTTCAAAACCTTGAATTCTTGTTTATTTATTAAACTTGAAGTAGTTTTATTTGAAGAATCTCATTCCTTTCTTCATTCAAGTATCAAGGTATGCTCTAAAACTCTTATTTTCTCAAATTTATAAGTTTTCGAATTTCATAAGTTTCTTAGATTTAGGCTTTTTAGCTTGCTTCTTAGAGATTTCCTTTAGAAAAACTTTTTGGGTACTTGGATTTAAAATTGGAACTAGTTTTTCTGGCTTATTTCCACTAGATTTGAAATTTTAAAATTTTTGAACTTTTGGGACTCAGTAAATACGAAAATTGTTGGATAATTTTGCTAAATTTGTTTGTTCTAATGTCTTGTGTTTATATATAACTAGGATATGCTAGTTATTTTGCATCATTAGACCAAAAAAATGAAATTTTTTGTGATGATTTTTGGCTATATGTGCTAAATCCGAAATGGCTTTGAATGTTTGAGAAATTTGAGCTTTTCCTTGTTTGATTCTTTTGAATTGCTTCTTATATCATTGAGATGTCTTTGTGCTATTATAAATTGCATATGGATATTTATGGTTCTCTTTGGATTTTTCAAGAGACTCATTGTCTCTTTGAATTCTTTTTTTTGTAGGATATTAACCAATGGAGGATAAGGAGAACGTTAGGAAATCAACGAGGATATCTATCCGAAAAGAAAGAGCCTTGAAGATTAAACAACCAAGCAACTCTTCAAAGCCTAGAAAATCCAAGAAGCTTTCAAAGCCAACCTCAAAGAAAGATTCAAAGAAAGTCACAAAGAAGCACGAGAAGGATGTTGTGAGAGTGATGCCACTTTGAGTGATAATTCAGAAGAAAATGGAGAAAATATTCAAGTGGTGGAGACAATTTTAGTTCTGGTATCAAAGTCATCAATGATATGAAAAAATCTCCACAACAAAAGAAGAAAAGGAAGTCACGAGCCAAGGGGCCTGAACTCACGTTTCTAGCACCTTCGGGTCCGAGAAGTAGAGTGGTTGGATCCAATATGGATCAAAATATCGACTATGCAACATAGCTTTTAACCATAAAGCGTCAAGCTCCCTTGAAGATCCATTTCCCAACGCTTGATGCCTTTGGATTGACGAGAGACGTCACTTAGTTTTTGGATACTTTGGATTTGAGAGCTTTCGTGGAGCTATCTTTCCCTGTCTATGAGAAGCCTTCCAAGGAGTTCTTTAGCACGATTGATCTTTCCTACCCTAAGGAAAAGCAAGTTAAAGCTCAAGAAGATATTCTTACTTTCTCATCTAGAGGTACCATTTACTCTTTGTCTATTGATGTGCTTTATGAGATTTTGCGTTTGGAATGCTTGGATGAACCCAAGTTTAGCTCGAATCATGCGTCCTACACTTTATGGGATCGTTTTGCTCATGAGACTCTTCGACCTAGACATTCCAAGGAAGCAAAGATTGGAAATTCAGCAGTTTGTTATGTGCATAGGCTTTTAGCACAAGGGATTTTAAGCAGGACCGAGCAGAGTTCAGTGCTTAGGGATGAGTTCTTCATCCTCATCTCTCCTTTTGTAGATGCCCCTCAGAGAGCCAACTATGGAGCTCTCATTTCTAGGAGGATGATTGATGTGAAGCATGAGGCTACTAAGGAAAAGAGAGAGCTCATCTACACATCCCATTTTGGAGAGATTATCAATGTTATCCTTAGTTATAGAGGAGTGGACTTCAGTTCTGAGACCCAGATGGCTAGTAGTGGAATGCAGGATCTTTTAGGACTTGCTAGATCTTGTTTTTTCACAGGATGAATTGAGGGTACAGTGAATTTTGCATACCAATTCATGTCTCTTCACAACATTGAGCCATCTTGTGTCCTTTTTCCCTGCTCGTTCCTTCCATCTCTGCAGGAAGGTCATTCTCTTTTCGACCCTTCTCCTTCTCAAATTTTCAGGAGATCATCAAAGTGTTCCATTCTTGGTTTGAGGGACTATCATAGAGCCAAGGAATTTGCTGCCAAGGCTGCTACACGAGTAAGAGGGTCACTTCCTCGGTGTATGAATTATGTTGCTTCAGATTTTGTCCCAACGACAGAGTCTTTGGAGGATCTTCGTGCTTCTTTAGAGGATCTTCGTGCTTCGTGCAGCTGAGACATCCAACACAGCTTAGAGTGATTCTTCAGCACACACATGATGCATCCCTACACAGGATCCATATACACTTTTGATTAGTCACACTCTAGACGATTCACATTCAGCAAACTTTTAAATCTTTTATCAAGTATCATTGTTCAAGTCTTTGTCTTTGTCTTTGTCTTTATCTTTTTTATTTTATTAAGTCTATCATCCCTACTCGCAAAGAGAGAGAGAGAGAGAGAGAGAGAGAGAGCTGAACAAGCAGATGATGGAGACTTATAGAGTTTTTCTCTAGTTTCAGACTTTGAACAGGATAAGCTGAGACATTCGACACATCTCAGAGTGATTCTTCAGTGTATGCAGGATACACCCCTACACAGGATCCATATGCATTATTGAGCAGCCAAACCCTAGACGATTCACATTCAACAGACTTTTGAGCCTTTTATCAGGTGTCATTGTTCGAGCCTTTGTCTTTTTCATTTCATTTTAATTTGTATTTTCATCTTTTATTTTATTCAATCTATCACTCTTACTGTAGAATACTTTTGCACCGAGACGGTGCAAGGTAAGTCCAGGGGGATTTATCCGTTACTAACTTCTTATTCTTTTTTCTTATGTACTTTTTATTTTTATTGAGTCATTTTAATATTTATATTGAGTCAAAACATGTTGGAAATTATATCTAATGTTGCTAAAATATTTTGTTTTGTGCTTATTTTTGTGTTGCTTCTATAATAGTCATTGATTGCAGATTTTACTGAACGAAAAACTTTTAGTGGATCAATCTACAAGGACAACCATGTCTCTTTAGGAATCGAATTTCCGATGATGGCTCCACCTTAATTTGAATTTAATTTCTCATATTGGGGCTCAGTATGCTTTGGTAGAATCCTCTTTCAGGACTGACACTAAAAATTCATAGTGAGTGATTTCCCTTATACTATTTATTTCAAATTTTATGGATTTAAGGTTCGATGAAATGAGCAAAAGGGGCATTTATAAAAAAATTTGAACCCTTAAGACTCATGAGACTTATTCCATTCATGATTAATTTATAAAGAGAGAAAAGAAAGGAAAAGAAAAGAAAAGAGATCAATAGAAAAAATAAAACGATTGTCGGAGGCAGATCCCGCATATTTCTAAAAGGCCCATTAGCGTGAATCTTGGCTCATATTCGAGAAGGCCTAGGAAGAAAGACGAGGTCAAAGAAGTTCCGAGGATATCGTGGAGATCTCGGAAGACTGTTAGGTCAAGTGAAACGAGACCTGAAGCTATTTAAAGGAAGAGATAGAGTCTCTCTTTTTTAGCCAACAGTGGAGCCATACACAAACAACTGCAAAAACTTATCTTAGTAGCGATCTTTTGTAACTTTGAACCTTCTATTATTAGAGTCTAAATTCAGTTTATTATATATTCGGTTATCTTCAATATTCAAGAATCATTCCATTCATCTTAAGTCCAAACAGGGTTCATCCTACGTAATTCTTTCTATCTTATTATAAATACTAAGTGTGAAATCTAGCAGCCATATTTTGGCGCCGTCTGTGGGGAAGAAACAATTGAATCCCTGACTTCGTGGCTTAAAGATGGACCCAAGTAATAGAGATTTTAGTCAACCGGAACTCTCATCGTTAACTTCGAGCCCTAGCTCGCCGAACCATGGAGGATCTGGTCTCCCTGCCGTAGAGCATCACCGTCCCAGCCTCTGTCAAGGGCCTCAACCCTTGGCGGAAGCCCGATCCGATCCCACCAACACTGGGACAACCTCTCAGAGGCTTTTTGGAGATCAAAGCTCGGGACCTCTAGCCCTTGGAGAATCCGAACAGCAAGCTACTAGCGGATCTCTACCTCTGACACCACCCGCGAGGCAGGTGACGAATCAGCTCTCTAAAATCCGCCAAACGATGCTCCAGTTGGTGAATAGAACCCAGGAAAATGAACATTTTGTTCACCAGCTAGTGTCTCGGCAACATCAATTCGAATAGGCAACGAGGTCTCTGGATCCATCGTCGCAACCCTCGTAGCGACGAGCCTCCGGGGTAACCTTGTGGGACCTCGTCACCGACCCCTCTTTTCCTCGTAGCCGTCTAGAGTACTCTCCTAATAGCACGATACCTGAGGATCAGGGACCTTCTCTTCAGACGCCTGTAATAGGATCGGCCCATGCTTTCAACCCTCTAGCTATCGCCGTGATGGGAACCAACCCTGCTAGCACCAGCTCAGCGCCTGCTCAGGTCCCTCGACAGTTACCCACGCAGGATCAGTATTTACCTCCACCGCCACCTATACTAAGGTCTGGAGGGGAAACCTCGATTCCACCTAGAGTCGACACCTAAGCCTCGATACATCAGGCTTGAGGCCGCTCCCTAAACCAAGAAACTCAACCTCGGACAGAAGCTGCAGCGATAGCCTACCCAGCTGATCACCCTTGGCAACATAACTCGAAAACACGTGAGATGCCTGAGCCATCAGCAACCTGGTGGCGCGACAGAAACATGTTCCTGCGAGAGCCCACTAACCGGGGACCTATCGATGACACGACCGTCGACCATTTGGACGGACTTGAAGCAATCCGAAGTTACATGGAGAGAACTCATGCAGCTCTTCAAAAGTTGAACGCCCAGGTCCACAAGGCCACTAGTTCAGCTCCCGAAATCGAGAGCATAATTGAAGAAACTCGAGGAACCCCGTTTACCGACAGAATCGCGAATTCTTATATCAAAGATACAAGAAATCTTCGAATTCTAGAGTATGACGGGACCTCAGACCCTAAAGCTCACCTAAGAGCTTTCAAACTAGCTATTGTCAAAGCTCATTTCACTCGTGAAGAGTGCGAGGCAGGCTACTGCCGAACTTTTGTAGAAAACCTGACAGGGATAGCTCTCGAATGGTTTTCTGGACTCCAAACGAATTTAATAGACAGCTTCGACCAGCTATCTAATGTTTTCATTAAGCAGTATTCGACTCTCATTAGGAAGCAGGCCTCTGAAGCAGACCTCTAGAAGATTAGACAAGGAGTTGGATAAACACTGCGAGTTTACATAGATAAATTCAGAGTAATCAGAACCAAACTCTCGAATCCTAATGACCAAGTAGCTATCGAGGCCCTCCAAAGTGGTCTCTGCTACCGATCTGAGTTCTGGTTTGAGCTAACGGTTAATCCTCCCCCGACAATCGATGACGCTTTACATAGAGCATCTCGATTCTTCACTCTCGAGGAAGAAACCGCCACCATGGATAAAATCCATAAGAAGCCTCAGAACCCTCCGAAGGATGATTCCCAAGAGGGAAAGGGACCTCACAGGAAGGGCGGCTTCCAAAACAATCAAACTCAAGGGGAACACTCTTATGCTGTTGAGGAAACACAACAAGAAAAACCTGTTATGACAACAAGCAAAGCTCCTTGGACCAAGCCGTATGACGAGAACAAATTTTGTTCCTACCATGAAAGGCAAGGGCATTCCACAAAAGAGTGTAGGGATCTTCAACGATAGTTGGCCGTAAATTTTTCCACCGGCGAAATAAAAGATGTAGATCTCAGGAGATCGCCACCCTTCCAAAAGAGGGCACCGAGGGAGGCTTCGCTAAAGAAACAGGTCTTCTAAAAAGGAAACCGATTAGCCCCCTCCGGCTCCCAAAAAAAGGATCGATATGATCCTTGGAAAATTCCCCCAGGGGAAAAGCCTTCGAGTTGGAGTGTCAAAAGCTCTACCCGAGGGAATGGTAGCCGCCTAATTCGAAAAGGCTTCGAATCAACAAGCCACCGAAACAAGGGTCGACTACACACTAGGAGGGTACGACATATGTCAAGATTTTGTGAACTCTATAAAAGGTCACCTGTGTAAGGCCGAGTCAAGTAATCAAACAAAGCCTCCTTCCCATGAAACAAATACTAAGATATCTTTCCGGAAAAGTGAGACATCAAGCCTCGACTGACCTCACGATGACGCCTTAGTCATCATGCTCAACGTGGCTAGATACGAGGTACCTAAGCTTATGGTTGACACCAGAAGCTCCGTAGACCTCATCTTTTATGACGCCCTAAAGGGGATGGAGATAGACGACTACGAGATAAAATGCCGAAAGGCTAATCTCGTAGGTTTCTCGGAGGAAACAACTACCTCCTTGGGAACAATAAAACTTCTAGTCATAGCCAGCGGGGTCATGAAGATGATCAATTTTTTTGTAATTAACATGTCGGCTCCATTCCATGCCATCCTGGGGAGACGTTGGGTTCACAAGATGAAAGCAGTTGCGTCAGCTTACCATGAATGCGTAAAGTTCCTAACTCAAGATGGGGTAACTACGATCCAAGGTAGCCAGAAAGGTATCCAGAATCTGCTACCTAGGAGGTTTCCAAATTGTTAAAGAGTCAGCTCAATAGCAATTACAGATCCGGGAGCAACAAGCGATGCAGCAGAACACACGAGGTCCTCTACGAAACCTCACCGAACAAATTTGTATCGATGATAATCACCCCGAAAAATGTGTCCGCATTGGGTCAGAGTTGCTCCTTAGAATTAAGAGCAAACTTGTACGCTTCCTCAAAGACAACGTGAAGACCTTCGCATGGTCCACTAACGATATGAAGGGCATTGATCCAATTATAATCACGCACAAGATTAATGTGGACCCCATATTTAAGCTTGTAAAATAGAAAAGACGCAAACTTGGCCACAAGAAGGCTCAAGCCGTCAATGACGATGTTGACCGATTAATGAATGCTGACGCGATTCGAGAGGTTCACTACCCCGACTGGTTAGCCAATCCAGTGGTCTTCAAAAACAAAAACGGGAAATGGAGGACATGTGTTGACTTCACCGATCTAAACAAGGAAAGCTTTCTGTTACCTCATATTGATCGCTTAGTTGAGGCAACCACAGGTCACTAACTAATGTCCTTCATGGATGCCTTCTAAGGATATAATCAAATAATGATGGACCATGAGGATCAAGAAAAGACCGCCTTTATAACAGAACGTGGCACCCACTGTTATAAAGTCATGCCCTTTGGTTTAAAGAATGTAGGAGTCACCTACCAAAGGCTTGTGAACAAAATGTTTGCCCAACAGCTTGGAAAAACAATGGAGGTTTACATCGATGACATGTTAGTCAAATCCTCGAACGGAGATGATCACGTCAATCACCTCAAAGAATGTTTCGATATCCTCAATAATTATGATATGAAACTTAACCCTGCAAAATGCACCTTTGGGGTACCATCAGGAGAGTTCCTAGGATACCTCGTGACCAAACGAGGAATCGAAGCTAACACCAACAAGATAGCTATCTTTCTGGAAATGTCGTCACCAAGGACGACCAGGGAGGTGTAAAGGTTGACCGAACGAATCGCCGCCCTAAATCGGTTCATCTCAAAGTCCACGGACAAGTGCCTCCCATTCTATAAACTTCTAAAGAATAATAAGAAGTTCTTATGGGACGAGAAGTGTGAGGAAGCTTTCAAACAACTAAAATCTTATCTCTCGGAACCTCCCATACTATCCAAACCAGTGGAAGGAGAGCCCTTATACTTGTATATTGCAGTATCTCCCGCCGCAGTCAGCGGCGTGTTGGTACGAGAAGAGCAAAACGAGCAGAGACCTGTCTATTACACAAGCAAAAGTCTGATAGACGCTGAGACCAGGTACCCTGCCATGGAGAAGCTAGCTCTAATTGTCGTAACCGCCGCTAGAGAGCTCCGGCCATATTTCCAATCTCACCCGATTTTCGTAATGACCTCACAACCATTGCGTACTATTTTTCACAGCCTGAGCAAATCTGGACACCTCACTAAGTGGGCCATTGAGCTAAGCGAGTATGATATAGAGTACAGGCCCCGAACTGCAGCCAAATCTCAAGTCCTGGCTGACTTTGTTAATGAGTTGCTTCCGAACACCTCGACGCGAGCTCAATAGCTCCCATGTGGACCCTCCATGTAGATGGAGCATCCTCGAGGCAAGGCTCCAGAATCAGCCTAAAGCTAACTTCGTCAGTTGGCGAAGTTATTAAGCAATGCTACAGATTAGGTTTCAACGCTTCCAACAACGAAACCGAATACGAAGCACTAATCGCAGGCTTGAAACTGGCGATAGGGTTCGGAATCCAAGAACTTAACGCATATATTGATTCCCAGCTGGTGGCTAGCCAGTTTAGCAGAGAATATGAAACAATTGACGAAAGAATGGGGGCATACTTATAGGTCATCCAGAATCTCACACAAACAGTTCGATAAATTCGAACTGACAAGAATTCTCCGCAGAGAAAACTCCTCCGCAAATGCTTTGGCAGCATTAGCATCCACCTCGGATCCCCTTATCAAACGAATCATACCAGTTGAAGGCATAGACAAACCTAGCATTGATATAGCTACGAAAGCTGCTTCAAAAGTGATCTAGAAGAACTAAAGGACGACGTTCAAACCCAAGTAGTAGTCACTACCTGGGACGAATTTCCAACACAATTCCTTACTACATTTTGGTTCCCAAAAAAAATCCGCAATTTTAAAAAATATACCTTCGGGGGCACGATCCAAACTCCGGATTTAGGCATATGCGCAACAGGTATCTCTGAGAACAGAGGGACCTCGGAACCTAATTCTTGAGATACCTCTGCGGGCACGATCCAGACTCCAGAGTTAACCGCAAGTCCAGAAGGTATTTTTGAGAACGAAAACTCTTTTGAGCCTGACTCTCAGAATACCTCTGCCGGCACGATCTAGAATCACAACGAACCATGTCTTAACTCAGAACCTGTGGATGAGTCAATACAAGATCCCCTGATATCTCTCTATGATAGAGTACTTGGAAGAGAAGATTGGAGAATTCCAATTATGCAATACATTCCGGAGGGTGTAGNAGTGGGAGGCTCAAAAACTTAAAGCGTTAAGCGCAAAGTATTGCATAATCGACTCTAACCTTTACAAGCGAAGTGTGTCAGGTTCGTACCTAAAATGCGTTCATGGCCTTGACGCTCTTAAACTCATGGCAGAAGTGTGCGAAGGCTCATGTGGAAATCACTCTGGTGGCCAAGCTCTAGCCATCTGAATCAAAAGACAAGTTTAATTCTAGCCGACCATAATCGCAGACTGTGAGACATACTCGTCCCAGTGTGATAAATATCAAAGACACACCACGATCATTTAAAAACCAACCGAGAAGCTATCCTCGATATCTGCGCCTTACCCTTTCATGTTATGGTCCATGGATGTCGGAGGACCTTTATTAGCTTCATGAAAAGGGCAACAGAAACTACATTTCTTGCTAGTCTTAACCGATTATTTCACTAAATGGATAGAAGTCGAGGCTTTCCAACAAGTATCCAAATTTGAGATCGAAAAATTCGTATGGCGAGACATCATATGCCGCCATGGCATCCCTTACAAAATCGTAACAGATAAGGCTCACAATTCATATCTGATGACTTCACAGCATTCTGCATAAAATGGAACATACGCCTCAGTACGTCCACACCTCGATATCCTCAAGGAAACGAAAAGGCGCAGGCTTCTAATAAATTAATTTTAGCAAACCTCAAAAGACGTTTAGGTACCAACAAGAATTCTTGGTCTGAAAGGCTAGCTGAAGTCTTATGGGCGTGCCGCACTACCCCAAGACGAGATACAGAACAGACCCCTTTCTCTTTAGCCTATGGGATGGAGGTTGTAGTCCCAGCCGAAACCTCAGTTGGAAGCCTCCAACTAAGCCTTTGTGCCTCAAACCATGAAACCAATGACCAGTTGTTGTTAAACAACTTGGACCTAATCAAGGAACGCCGAAACCAGGCAATGATCCGTTTACAAAACTATCAACAGGCAATGGCTCGACACTACAACTCCAAGGTGAAACCTAGGAAACTTGTTGTAGGCGACTTTGTACTGAGGAAAGTTTTCGACAATACCAAAGAGCGAGGTGCCGGAAAGTTAGGTACCAAATGAGAGGGTCCATATCGGATCATCCACGTAGTACGACCTGAAGTCTATAAGCTCATCAAGGTACGAACCGGGGTACCTGAAATATGGTCATGGAACGCCATGAACCTCAAAAAATATTATCACTAGGTACTTGCAAACAATCGAACTACGTTAGAATTGATCCCTTGACAGGGTACGTAGTCAGCTCTTTTAATGAGTGCAACCCCTACTTCATAAAAACCACCATCTTTTCACATAAAAGATCTCTAGCATCTAGGTGATCATTCCAAGAGTCACAGACTTTGGTTGTCACACAACTGGAAACCATGTCTCGACGTGCCTAGGCTATTCAATCTCAAATGTCAAAATTTGTATTTACATTGTAAATTATTTGAGTAACGACACCCCCCCCTTTGTCATTTGGAAAAATATTAATATCAATTTCAAGTTCCTAGAAACCTGAGTTTCTCAAAGATCTTAAAATCCTAATATCGACTCCAGGTTCCCAGAAATCTGATTTTTTCCAAGGTCTTAAAATCCTAATATCGATGCTACGTTTCCAGAAACCTAATTTTCTCAAAGTCTTAAAATCCTAGTGTCGATTCCAGGTTCCCAGAAACCTAATTTTTCCAAGGTCTTAAAATCTTAATATCGATTTCAGGTTCCCATAAACCTGATTTTCTCAAAGGTCTTGAAATCATAATATCGATTTCAGGTTCCCAGAAACCTGATTTTCTCAAAGGTCTTAAAATCCTGATATTGATTCCAGGTTCCCGGAAACCTGATTTTCTCAAAGGTCTTAAAATCCTAATATTGAGTCCAGGTTCCCGGAAACCTGATTTTCTCAAAGGTCTTAAAATCCTAATATCAGTTCTAGGTTCCCAGAAACCTGATTTGCTTTAAAAGGACATAAAAACCTTACTATCGATTTTCAGGTCCACGGCGACCCAACCTATTGAGAATTCAAAAATTCGTCAGCAATCTATACATTGCTTTTTGTTATTAAGTCTCGAGAAGTTATTCATGTTCCTAAAGCTTTTCGAACCACAAGTTGATAATCAGGAACATGGTCTCGTATCGATTTACGGGACCTAATTGGATTAGAACAAGGATAAAAACAGTGCGCATTAGATATGTCATCTGGTCAAATCCTAGACGAATCGATCACTTCAAACAGGAAAAGTCATCTCTCAGACACCAAAAGTATCTCAGGAATCTAACTACCTTAACTAAATATTGAAGCCTGCGATACGGCTCCAGCACCTTCTTTGATTTTTGGAATATATAGTACAACACTCTAAAGAAAAAAAGTCCGAAAATATTCCATTAAAAAAAGGGGCACTAAGGTTCTCCAAACAGTTATGGATTTAAAAGCCTCCCCAAGCTCCCTATCCTAAAGAAAACAGAAAGTTAAGGTTTAAAGGCCTCCTCAGGCGCTAAGTACCGAAATAGATCGAAAGTTCAGCATAAACAGAAAATAACTGGGAGAAAAATAGAGATCACTCCTCGAGATCCTTACTCTTTTCACCTTGAGCATCCTTCGACATTTGTTCTCGAACCTCTCCAGCATCCACCATGCCTAAGTTGGATCCATGCTCACCCATCGTAACTTGATTGGTCTCATCAAGAACTAAAGCCAGTTGAAGGTCAGAGGCTTCAGAGATCTAGGGCAGTAGGAGCTTACTCACGGTGAAGTCCGAGACCTGGGTTTTATCGTATTTCTCTTTAGCTTTCGGGAAGAGGTCAACCAACTTGTCATGTTCTTCTTGAGCGCTCGTTTTCTCCTGAGAAATCAGATCCTCAAGGAGCTCATTATTGGCATGGATTTCTTGAACAGGGATCTGGAGAGAAGTCTCCTCTTTCTTCTTGTCAAACTTTTCGTTCACTATTGAAAGCACCTTTTCATAGGCACCCATTATCTCCTTTTTCCCACGCCTGACAGCCAGGCGAATTTCTGCAACCTTATTCTCTGATATCTCTTTGTTCACAGACATCAAGTCCTGAACCTGAGCCTCCAAAACCTTCTTGGAGCTCTCTAGGGAAGAAACTCTCTTACCTTTGACGTCAACATTGAGCCTGAGGTCATTAACTTTATCACGCGAAACTTGCAATTGAGATTTCAGCTCATCCACCTGAGCCTGAAGCTTTTGAGACAGAGACCTCGATTGGCCCAGCTGATCCTTAGCCTCTTGAAAAGCATCCTTGACGTCGTGCAGCTCCTTTGCATCGGGGAAACCTTTGATCTGGTTCTCATAACTTAAGAATGTCTAGTTTAAAGCGTTCGCTAGCTGCATTAAAACACGAAGCAAGGTCAAGGCATGAACCTTGGAGCAAGATCAAGTAAAGAGATAACATCCTTCATATGGCGCATTAAGGTTTCTAGTCACCATAAATCGTCAGGACAGATCCAGGTCTAGAGTGGGCAAAGTTCCAGGAAACTTGGCTGCTCCGTGATGAGATGGGCCTCGAACTTCTTTCACCTAATTCAGTACGAGCCCTCTTTGAAGAATGCTCGGACCCTTGACTATCTTTAGTTTCGGATGGGTTTGGAGCACGTCTCTTAGGAACTTCATCTGCAACAACTGCTATTTTGTCTCCCTAGATTTCGAAACCTCTGGTCTCAGACTCCCCGATGGCTTTCCCTTTTGACCTAGAGGTCTCCCTCATAGTTGAAAGAGGGATAGAAAATAGAGGGATTCTAAAAGAGCCATTGTCAAGAAGTTCCTTAATAGACTGCTTGAAGGAGCCCGCGGAGACCTTGTCTCCGATACTGCCTTGAGTCCTTGAGCTCTCGATGGTAGTGTTCTGTCTGGGCTTATTAAAGAACGATCTCTGAAGAGGTATCTTGTCAATGGTCTCAGAGGTACTAGCTTCTGTGGAAATCTCGACTAAGTTGTCACCTTCTGAAATTGAAGTAACAGGGGTTAAAGGTTACTGAGCAATTGTAAAAAAAAAGGAGAATGTAAGAGCCTTATAGCTGATTGATAAAGATAGGATCTGGGAATCGAGTGTCAAATCTTTCTGGGAATCTGGCTTTGTTAATCCAAGAGGAAGGGAAAGCAGACCAGGAAGCCGGGTCCGATTTCAACCGAGTAATCAATGTAGAAACCTGCTTGGTGTTGGGCTGAGAAGCCTCAGTTAAACCTCCAAAAGGATTAAAAATTGAATCAGTAAACGGTAAAATAAAGAAAAATCTCGTAGATCACCTAGGGTCTCTAACCAGAGACTTGAGACCACGAGGAACGCATTATATGACCCAAAGGGACAATGACTGGATCGATCTTCACGTAGAAGAATCTTTGCCTCCAGAACACATCATTAGCAGTGACGGAAGATGCGTCGGCCCGGACGAGCCGGCAGATATACGGTCCCCCCAGCTCCTTTGGTTTTGGGACTGTCCTTTATCATAAAGAGTTCAAGTAACTCTTTGATTCCGATTTTGATCCTCATTTCCTTTGCCTAGTTATCAAACCTAAAACTGCCCTAATGACTGATGGACACAACTGGTGCAAAGCTAAGTTATATTGATCTAAGAGGTCTAGAAGAAGATTTGGAAGGGGAAATTTCAAATGACATTTCAGAATATAGTTTTCGTGGATACAATACCATCTCGGCAGGGGGTTCTCTAGAGTATCCCCAGAACCACAGATTTTGGCCAAGCCTTTTGTAGCCCCCACCTCCGTCATCAGATTAACAATCTTCTGGTGGGATAAGGTGGAGCCTTGGTGAGGGCCAAAGGAAGTATTCGCAGAATCGTTAGCGGCGAGAAAATCCGATGCCTTCTCCGTCTCGATTGCGACGAAAATTGCTTTGCCGATTACTGGTTTTTTGCTCCGTTTGAGTTTGCGATCATCCTTCGGGGGTTTCGAACTCCCGATGTCATATTTTCCTTTACCCGTCGCAAGTGGTGAAAAGGAGGATTGAGGAAAAGCAAAAGAATTGGCTCAAGAGACTAAGAAGAAAGAAACCTAATCAGGAGAAGGAGAAGAGAATCCGAAAAGTTCTAACTTAAGTAGTTTTCGTAAACAGAAGACGAAACAGTTCTTAAAAGGGGAAAAAGAAAGAGAAAATACCTTGATGATCGTGTGCTAAAACGTGTAGAGGTGAAGGGTAACAATTAATACCCACATTTATATTATGTTAGCTGTGCAAGTTTTGAGGTTAGACTCCTCAGCTTCCATGCATCAACAACCGTCAGGTCAATCTCAGAAGATATGGGCCGTTGGATTCAAATCAGGTTAAATCTGTTAGTGAGATTTGAAGTCATCTACGGATAGGCAAGGGCGGGATCTAAATGAGAGATAAAGTTCATGGGCTTAAGAGAGTTCAGGCCTAGAAGTTTTGGGGCAACTGTCGGAGGCGGATGCCGCATATTTCTAAAAGGCCCATTAGCGTGAAGGTTGGCTCAGATTCGAGAAGGCCTAGGAAGAAAGACGAGGTCAAAGAAGTTCTGAGGATCTCGCGGAGATCTCGGAAGACGGTTAGGTCAAATGAAATGACACCTGAAGCTATTTAAAGGAAAAGATAGAGTCTCTCTCTTTTTTGGCCAACAGTGGAGCAATACACAAACTACTACAAAAACTTATCTTACTAGCGATCTTTTGTAACTTTGAACCTTTTATTATTCGAGTCTTAATTAAGTTGATTATATATTCGGATTATCTTCAATATTCAAGAATCGTTCCATTCATCTTAAGTCCAAACAGGATTCATCCCTCGTAATTCTTTCTCTCTTATTATAAACACTAAGTGTGGAATCTAGCAGCCACAACGATTCCTTAAAAAAGTAGGGAAAAATCGATTCTCAAAGGGACTAATAGAAAATAATAAAATGATATCCTACAAAAGTTGGAAAAAATCAGCTTCTAAAGCATAGGAATAGAACGAGGATTGTGCTTTATGAAGGTTTAATGTGTTTAGGAACTTGTTTGATTATAAGCTACTTGTTCTTAGATTTATATTCGCTCGATGATGTCGCACCTTATAAATAATTAGGGGCCAGTGGAGATCTCGTTTTCTTTGTTATTTTGGCTCAAATCGGGATGGTTTCTAAGCAAGGGGAACTACGTGCAAGTTAACCTGTGTATGTTGATGTTGTTGAATGGAGATAACCGAGTGGACCTCGAGCAATGTTTCACATGACAAAGGCATGTTTCAGCGTTTTCAAACCTCTTTTCTGTTATAAATTAACTGAACCTAAATCTTTGAAAAGTTGAGTTACAAGGAGGTTGTGAAAGTAGATCACCTTGGCTCAGTGAACTTATCGAAACTGAATTCATATAATGCATGTTTAATCACTACAAGGTCGTCCAAAAGACGATGTCCCTTAGTGATTAGATATAGAATCCCGAACCTCTAAAGTGGAGTGGATCTAAGTTAATGTTTTTGAGTTCTAGACGTTCCTTAATTCTAATCTCTAAACATAATGGTTTCTTTGATGGATGATTCTTTGCGCATGTCCTATACGCCTAACGCTTTTTTCCATTGATTTATATCTTTTTATTTACTCTAATTTATTGTCTTTTCTTTTTACACTCATAACACAACTATTTTTATTTTCTATTTTAGCTTACGTTAATCCTGAGATTCGTAGCGTACAGTTGAAGTCATCGTGGGATCGATAAACTGAAGTAATACAACTACGTTGTTCATTTGCAGTTGTAGTGTCTCTTTTGGATGAAACTTGACAAATCATCACTCCTCCACGCTAACTTCTCTCCCAAGTTTCACATGATCACCTAGAGTAAGGATTTCTCCTCTCTTATTCTCTTCTTCTTTTTTCCTTCTCCTTCTTCCTCCTCGGCGACTACTTCTTCTCTCTCTTCTCTCCGACGTCGTCGGTGTTCTCCTCCTCTCTCTCCTTCACTACGCCACCGCCTCCCTCCTCCCTCTCTGGCATGGCCTTCTTTTTTCCTCCCTCCTCGGCCGCAACTTCTTCTTCTTCTCCTCTCTTCCTCTCTACCACAACTCTATCTTCCTCTCCTCCTCATTCCTTCCTCCATACGGCTAGCTTCTCGTCCACCTCCTCCTCCTCCATGGTCTTCGGCCTCTCCTCCCGCTCTCTTTCTCTCAACGCCACCATCTTCCTCTCTCTATCTCTCTCTCTATGAGTTTTCCTCTTGCTCTCTCGAGACCTCTATTCTCTCTTTCTCTTCCTCTCTTTCTTGACACAACAGTAATAGATTAAGATTTCTTTTAGCTTTAGGAACAATATAAAAGTTTAGCTTTAGGAACAATATAAAAGTTAAGGTTTTAGGGCTTTTAGAAAAATTTTAAATCTCGTCCAACTTCCGCGGACCAGAATGTTACAATACTTTTGCAAATTATATGTGTAATATCCATTATCTATTTATCACGTCGAAGAGAAATCTTTTACCAAATGTGCTTTTCTAATTGAATTTTTTTTAGTCAACAAGAGATTTTATATTATGATCAAGCCCAAAAGACAAATACAAGTGGAACAAATTTAATTACAGAGATGGATTTCCAGGCCCAAACATAATTATGCTATCAAAAGAAATAACTTTGTCTAGAAGCTTCTTGAGTGACCCACGTGTCCCCTGTTTTGTCGTCTTCCACCACACGATTATGCTATCAATATCACGACCGTGGAAGAAACCACCGTCAGCTGGCACGCACCGTCGATGTTCTCTGCAATTCTGAAACCACTCGCTTGTAGATTCTTCTGACAATCGCTTTAAGTACAACTTTTGAGCTCAACCATTTTTTGTTCTTCTCCGTAGAGTTCACCTCCCACCTTGAAACTCCTTAGTCGACAACACTTCTCACTATCTACGGAAACTTGCTCCTAGGTGACGGCCACACACAGCCCGATTCTCGCTCAAAACACCGGAGAGATCAAGAACAAGGCATTACTCCGCTCTGATGGAAAAGAGCTGCAACTACTTTGATTTGGTGGTGAACCTAAATCAAAGCCAGAAGAAGAACATAAAATGTTAAATATCTTGCTAATACAACCATAAATCAGTTGAAAACCACAAACAAAAGTCGGTCTTCATGTAGATCTAAAAGATTAAAGCATAATTAAAGAAAACCGAAGGTTTTCAACCAAACTAAAAGAAGAGCAAAGCACCGGCGGATGATTGGATCCGTATATAGAAAGGAGTACAAAAACAAAAAAAAAAGCGAAATATAAGGCAAAACGGCGGCTAAGCCAACTGTCAGCAAACCAAAAACTTAGATCGGAAGTTTTTTTTTGCAAAGAGAACGAGAGAGTTTTTTACTTTTCTAATTGAATAAAAACCCTACAACTAAATGGGAAATTTACTAGACTAACTCTATAACAAGAGTTTATTACTAAAACATTTCTAAATTATTTTTATTCATCAGAATGTTTTTTAGGTCTATTTTATCATAGGAGTATGTTGTTAAAAAAACGAAATAGCCATTTTGTCATTATCATTTTTGAAAAACGTCAGCTATTTATTTATGAAATTTCCACTGGTAAACCGGAATTAGAAAAAAAAAGTCTATGACTGTACTTTTTTCTTTTGGTCACAGACTTTTCTCATTTAAACAGACTTTTTCATTTTACGGATTTTCTGGAGGACTTATTCAAATTGATAAACTTTTAGTGACAGACTTAATTAAAAGATATGTTTATTTGTGAAGGTCTATTATACGAATAAACACACTTATTTATCTAGCAAAATTTTTCAGGACTTATTTAGGACAACAGACTTGTACCGCAAACTTATTTAGTCTGTGACCACAGACTTATCTAACTTACTATAGTTTTATTTTCAACAAAAGATTTATTTACGAGAGTTGTTTTTTCTGACAGTTTTATTTGTCTATGTTGCTACAAACTTGTTTTCGTTACGGTAAACTTATATCAGCCTTAGATGTTACAAAATTAATTACTAGAGTACCATTTATTTGGTAGAAGACTTTTATGATATTGGTAGCAGTTTTATTTTAGTTTCACCGTTTTGATGGCAGACTTTTGGTTCAAAAAATAATGTTTGTTTTCTTACTATATTGTCATATACATGGTGGAGGACTTATTTTCGCGGGACTAACTATAACAAACTTTTGTAATTTTGATTAAGTGTCTTAAACCTTTTTTCTTAGTTTTTGGTACATTAATTTATAAAATCAATTTGGTTCATTAACGAGACCTGGTACATTATTTTTTGGTACGTAATCAATTTCATACCATTTGGTTCAATTTAAAAGGTAGGTCATCATTCTTCTTCTTCTTCGTGGACTTCACATTTTAAAAAAATCAACAAAGACGCCACCTGATTGATGCCCAGTCGGAGAGGATCTACAACCAAGTGGAGGCGAGGCGGATTGAAATTAAGAGTCAGAGATCTCAGTTTTCGCCTGGAGGCACTACTCAGCCGGCCGAGCCTTTGACGGTCCCTAAGCTGAATAGGATTTTCGAGGAGGTAAATTTTAATTTTTTTCAATATTTTTATTTAATAATTTTTTTAAAACTTATTTTAACGATTGATTTTTTTTCAGGTTGCTCCCAAGAAGAAAGGGAGAATTTTGGGGATAGGATCCATTCAGGATGTCCCAGCAGCGTCATCGTCTTACAGAGCTGCGTCTACCCAGCAGGCAGCTATGTAGAATGAGTTGAAGACCGCGCACGCCGAGATCGCAGATCTACGAACGAGGCAACAGCGTTATGATCGGCAGTTCGGCTTCTACGACAAGATGCTCGGGATCCTTTCAGTGGAATACCCGAACATTGCTCGTCTGATGCAGGAGCAAGAAGCTGATCTAGCGCGCGAGACGCAGCAGCAGGACCAGGGGCAGGAGCAGGGGCAGCAGCCCATCGATCTGGATGATCACCCTGACGGCTATTTTGACGACATAGATTTAGGAGCAGATCCGTAGATATAGGATTTATGTATTTTTTTTATTTTGTATTATTTATTTTTAAATTGTATGATTTTTATAAATTTATATATATATATTTTGCTATTTTAATTTTATTAATTAATTATTTTAGAATAATATATATATATATATATATTCTAACTTTTTTTGTTAATTTTAATTAAAGTGTCATTGTTAAATCGTCATTAAGTTACGACGATTTAACGACGCGTGTTAAATACAGTCGTCGTCAAATCGTCGTTGTATTACAACGAAATCGTCGTAACTTAACGACGATTTAACAACGATTCGTTGCTTCAAATTTGTTGTTTAACCATCGTTAATTTACATACAATCAACTATGAATTAGCTACGAAAATGATTTGGTCGTTAAAATCTTGTTAATTTACGAGTATTTTGCGACGAATTATTTAACAATTAGTTTACGACGAAATCCAGTCGTCGTTAATTTCACGATGAGTTAACGATGAATTTTACTTTGCGACGATCCGTTAACAACGTTTTAGCTTTCGTCGTAAATTCGTCGTTAGTCTGTTTTAAC
>OVAN01003629.1:0-28409 GCA_900406275.1 Anastatica hierochuntica
CATAAATAGTTAAGGATTTTTTGAGAGGTTCATGGATGGAGATGCCCTAAGTTCTAACACCCTTTATTTTATAGGCAGCGTAACCCATCATCAGATTTAAAAAGCAGCGAGAGAACAAGTCGTCAAAACAATTAAATTTAATTATTTCATAGTAAATGAATTTCGAATGTGAATAGATATTTACTAAGTTTACCTTAAATGTAGTTTTGAGCGTAATGCCGAGCTCGAAGAACCAAATTGATCATAAATATGTTAAATACATAACAGATTCTAACCTCAATACCTAAAAAAAAGAAGTGAATCGACGTGTAGATGCGACGTAAGAAAAGAAGTGAGTCGAGGCGTAGATGCGACGTGACTTAATTAGTGAAACGAAGATAGTGCGCGGGTCGGAGACTTTCGTAAAATAAAGCGTTATGTTGACGATGTATAAAGTTTTTAGATTAAAGTGTTTGGAGATGTTTACAAAATCCTTTTTCTCTTTAATGAGGTCTCTTATTTATAGGAGGGAGAGCCTTTGAAGATGTCGTCCTCAAGTCACGGGATGGGCCTCGGCGTGGTCCGGATCGGCGGCATTCGTGCTGCGGCTCGGTCTGCTTGTCTGTATTGTCGGGTGTCAGACTGCCCATCCCTTTTGCGAGGTTTTTCGGCGGGTCTTCGGGCTTTTATCGATGATTGTCAGGCGGTGATCTCACTTGTTCGTACCTTCGGTCCACGTGATTCCTTGGGAGTCTACGATGCTGTCGTACCGTATTAAATGCAGAAGTCGTACGACCACGAGCGAGTCTCGATGGGCCTCGTTTGTTAATGGGTCGTGGCGTCGTGGTCGAGGCGTCGGGCCTGAGGTTCTTTTTCGGGCCTCAAATCCAAGGCCTTTCAGAGTGGGTCTGGTATGTTAGGAGGGGTGCTAAACCCACCTCCAACAATTAGTCCCCCCCCGGTTCGGTGACGAGGCGTTCTTACGGAGTGAGCGAATCTTCGAAGTGTGCTAGGCGTATTCTGAAAGGTCTTGGAGCGATGATGATGCGTCGACCCGTCTTGGCGTGTCCTAGAAGATTGCAGAGTCACAACGACGTGTCTTCAATCCCTACGTGCCATGTGCAAGGCCTACGCCTGGGGACGCGAGGTGACGCGCCTAGGGTTAATGATGAAACGTCTTTTCGATCTTCTCTCTCCTCCCCCCCATAAATAGGGACTTCGTCTCGCCACTTTTTCATTTTCCCGTCAACGAAAGATAAACTTATTTCTCTTTGTTCTCTCTCTTTCTCTTTGCGTTTTCTGGTCACGTTTTTAGTGCTCCGCCGTAGATTTCTCCAATCTGCTAAAGAACATTTCTAGTTCTTCAATATTTTCTTCTGTTAGATCTTTTCTGGTTATCTTTTGCGATGTCGGAATGTATAAGGGTCGAATCTTCTGAATCTTCCGGTTCGCATGGGTCCGGGGACAGTCAGCGCTCCGCCAGTCCTTCTCTTGAGGGGAGCGATTGATCTCCGACCCGAAGCGTCTCTTCTTGGGATACCGAGGAGCAGGTTCTCCTAAACGAACTTGCAAAGCGTCTTGACCCTGGCGAGATATCCTCCTCGCAGCCTCGTGTTGATTCGAACCTCGCGTCTGAGCTTATTGAGCAGACCGGGAGCCAATCTCTGGAGCGTCAGCTATACTCGACGCTTCCCAGACTAAGGGAAAATCCAAGAAGAGGGCCAAGAAAATTTCCAAGGGCAAAGATCCTGAGCCTGTCGGGGTTCCTAAGAAACCTAAGAAGCCTCGTAAGGTTAATAGTATTCTGCCGAGTAAGTCCGATGCGGGTTCGCTTCGAAGCATCATTCGTGGTCGAAGCTCCGACTTAGAGTTGCGGGAGACGGAACCTAATCAGCGGCCCTAGAATCCTCCATAAGGCTTCCTGTGCCTCTATGAGTCTTTCTTTGCCGATGCGGGACTCTGGTTCCCTCTTCCCCCTGCTCATAGCTTACTGCGAAGCGAGGGGTATCGGGTTTACGCAACATACTTCTCCATCGGTCTGAAAACTAGTATTCGCGATCTCAATGGCTTCAGAGTTAGGTTTCGAGATGGCGCTAGAGATGTTCGAGGAGATGACTCAGATCAGCCTGAACCGCTCTCTCCCCGGGATGTTCTATGTTAGTTTTAAGCCCGGATGTAAATTGATCCAAGGTTACAATACCAGGATCAACATGTGGTGGGCTAAGTATTTCTTTGTCTGGATCAACGAGGCGTCGGTCCTTGACCCCGATCAGGATTATATGAGAGGATGGGGTCGTAGTTTTGGTAGTTTTCTAGTTCGAATAGCGTAGCGAATCGCGCCTTTTCTTTCTCCTAATGTTTCTTTTTGTTTGCAGATCGTCCTCTCCCGGTAAATCATATCCCGCAAGAGTACTTTGCCTTTATAGAAGAGCTAAAGAAGAGGAAATTCACCCCGTGGCCTATCATTCTAAAGGGAATTCAGGCAAATCTTGCTAAGTTCGCAAAACGTAAGCACCCCGATACGCGAGTGTTTCCTCTGCTTGTGGCACCTTCTTACTTTTCGCTTTCTATATTGGCAGCTTCCTGGCGCCTCGCTCCGAGTATTAGTCAGCAAATCACTTACGACCCAACTTCCGAGATAGGACAATTTGACGATGACTTCCCGACTTTATTCTCGAAGGGGACGAAGAGGAAGAAGAAGACTTCGCATGATGCGAGCTCCTCAAAGCGGGTCGTGCCAACTGAGCAGACATCGGTAACGAAGCTTGCTCTCAATCCTCCTCTCGCTACCGAGGTTGGCGAGGAACACGAGGCTGTAGAGAGGGCCCCCACTTCTGATGAAGACAACCAGTCTATCTTGGAGAGGAAGCGTCGTCGGGTCGAGGAGCAGGAAGGCGCTTCGCAACAGGGTGTTGGCGATCCGACCTCACCTCTTCTTTTGGAGCCCCGCCAAACTGTTACCCTCTCTTCTCCTACTCAGTTTTCTCCTCCTTTGCTATCCGAGCGGGGCGATTCTCCTTCTGAATCTCGCGAGACCGGGAAGGATGCTGAAGGTGTTGGTAAGGATGTGGTCCTTGCCATGCCTACCAAGGCTCGCACTGGTGTCGAGACTAGCCGCGGAGCTGATCAGGAAAGCGGCCAACCTGTCGAGGTGCCTCCTGTGGTCTCTTACGAGATCGATGCGTCCAACCAGAGGGGCTTCAACTTTAGGTACACGGGCCGTGTTCCTTTTATCACTGACTCTAATGCATGCGGGGAGTTGCATCGGGCCGTCGCCTCGTCTGGAGTTGATCTTCCTCTGGTCCGGGAGTTGGAGTATGCGGATGAGTTCCGTAAGCTTTCCCACAAGACTCAGGAGGTACTGCGTTCTCTTCTTCTTTTCTTTCTACGGTTTTCCTTGTTGATTTTCCTAACTCTTGTGCTATTTCCAGCTGGCCTTCCATTTCACCAACCTCATCAATAAGTATGACAAGAAGGTGAAAAAACTTACGAAATCTGTCTTGAGGCGCGAGGAGGATATTAAGAGGTTGGAGAAGGCGACCGAGGCGGCGAACCTACAGCTCGGGCTCATTGAGAAGGATAAGAGAATAATCGAGCTGACTTCGGAGGTTCGGAGGTTGGTAGATGTGGAGGCTACGACCGAGACGGAGATGTCGACTCTAAACGAACGTATTCGGGACATCACTGAGCAGAAGTGAAACCTCGAGGATCGTGTGGAGGCTGAGATCAAGAAAGCTGTGAAATCTACCGAAGAACGGGCGCAAGCGGAGAGGTTTCGTCGGGAGCAGCTTCGGGCGGAATGCGAGGGTCGATTACAGAAAGTGAAGCAATTTCTCGAGGATCAGAAGCGGATCAAGGAGAAGTACCTTTTAGCGAACTAGCTTAAGGGTTTGCTGGATGCTTTCAGTATCCTCGCGGGGGAGTACAAGCTGGTCCTTCCTGAGGACTTTGTGGAAGAATCTAAGGAGGAGAAGAAGGACACCAAGTGTGGCTTAATGCGCAGGTGTTGACCAAGTTGTATGAATCCGATCTGATTCTTTCCGAGGAAGGGATGCCATCGGGGCCTCCACAAGGGGAGTTTAAGGCTCTTCCTTCCGCCTCGCTATCCAGACTTCTTGCTAGTGCGGGGTTGCCCTTAGTCGAAGCTCCGCAGACTCGTGAAGATGCGCCTCATGATGATACTACGGAGGCTTGATCGTTGAGGCCTTTATCTCTTATGCTCTTTTTTCTTCTGAACTCATTGTCGTTGTTTTTTTGCTTTGATCTGAGGTTGATATGTTCGCCTAGTTGTTGTATTGAACTTTTCGTCTTTGAATGGATTGTCGTTTCTCCTTATTGTTTGTGTTTTGTCTTTTTTGGTGTCGTCCTTTCCTTTTGATAGCGTAGTACTCCGATGTGCTTGCGGTTCGCAAGTTGTGCGAGGTCCCTGTGGATTTTTCGATTTCTGTTGTCTCGCGATTTTTCTGTTGGGTATGCGAGGTCGGAGCCTCGTATCCTTTTTTTTGGACGAAGCGATGGACCGACTCGCGTAATTTTTTGGACTTGGCCATTTTCTTGATGTCTGGAAAATATTGTATGCGAGGCGGGCTCGGCTTGATAGTGTTGTGGATGATCATTCCACTGCATTCGTGGGGAATGCGTTATGCGGGGCAGGCCCGACTTAACTTTTGATGAGACCGATGTGTTTTGATATAGTCTCGTTGATGCTTGCCTCGGTGACAGCTAGTATGTTTGGCACTTATTGTTGTGGTGAAATATATTATTATAGATATATAGTTGCGCCTCGTGAAAGGCTGCCTACGTACCTCGAAGGGATCAAGCCAGTCGTAGTTCGATTTTACAAAGGTGGGTAGTGGTCGTGGTGATAAACTTTGGTTTATTATTTAGTGGTAGAATCGCTTCATGTTCATTGAATTCCAGGATCGTGGCACCGCGTCGCCATTCATTTGCGTCAATTCGTAAACGCCAGGGCGAACCGTCTTCGAGACTAGGTAGGGACCCTCCCAGTTCGCGCCTAGTTTGGAGATGGATTTTTCAGCGGTGTTCTCGTATACTTTTTGTAGGACGAGATCGCCTTCTTCGAAGTGGCGTCCTTTGAATTTCTTGTTATAGTAGCGGCCGGCTTGGTGTTGATAGTTATATATGTGTAAGAGGGCTTGGTCCCGCAGTTCTTCAGACATTGACTTCGGCTGGGGACATCGCTTCCATGCCGTAGGCCAATGGGAAAGGGGTGCGCCCGGTGGCGCTTTTGGGGCTTGTGCGGTGCGACCACAAGACCCCATCGAGCTCGTCGGCCCAAACTCCCTTTTTATCTTCAAGTCTTTTCTTAATTCCATCGAGGATCTGTTTGTTCGTTGCTTCTGCCTGCCCGTTGCCCTGTGGGTATCGTGGTATGGATTTGCTGAGTCTGACTCGCCATCGAGCGCAGAAACCTTCGAACCTTTCAGATGTAAATTGCGAACCGTTGTCGGAGACTATCTCGTAGGGGAGCCCGTGGTGGCAGATGATGTACTTCCACATGAAATTCTAGACGTCGAGGGCTTCGATTTTGGCGTATGCCTCGGCCTCTACCCATTTTGTAAAGTAGTCTATGACGATGAGCATGAATTTTCTCTGGTTAGAGGCTAGTAGGGGGCCGACGATGTCCATTGCCCACTGCATGAAAGGATATGGTGTCGTGGATGTCGTGAGTAGCTCAAATGGGACGTGTATTGTGTCTCCGTGTCGTTGACACTTCTCGAATTTTTGGGCAAAATCTTCACAGTCCTTCATCAGGGTTGACCAGTAGAAGCCGTGATTCTTGATTTGGAGCGTCAGTGCTCTTCCTCTGGAGTGGTTGCCTCCTGCTCCTTCATGCGCCTCGCGCATCACTCTCACCATTTCGTCTCCGTTGATGCAATGTAGCAATGTTCCCGTAGCGCTCCATCGATACAAGCTGTCGTCGATTATCGTGTAACGAGCTGCTCTTTTCCGTTAGCGGCGAGCCTCCCATTTGTCGTTTGGTAGCGTCCCGTTTGCGATGAAGTCTTTGATTTCAGTGCGCTAGTCTTGGATTTCGGGTTGAGCGTCGGGGTCAGCGGGTTGTCGTTCTGCTTCGTCAGCTGGGGCGTCGCCGTTTGTCTCCTCGACTTGGATGGCGCAATGCCTTTGGGGAGATCGATGCTTGGTTGCTCGATGCATTCGACTGGTATGGTTCTCCTGACGGTTGGGTCCGAGGTGGAGACTAGTGCGGCTAGAGCGTCGGCGGAGGCATTCTCGCTTCGGGGTATCTTGGTTAGGGTGAATGACTCGAACCGTTTGGCAAGGTCCTTGACGACTCTTAGGTAAGCGTCCATTCGTTCGTTTTTGGCGTCAAACTCCCCGTTGTACTAGTTTGCGACGAGTTGGGAGTCGCACAATGCGTCGAGGTTCCTTGGCAAGGCGCATTTCGGCAATCAAGGCTTTGTACTCCGCCTCGTTGTTTGAGGCGCAAAAGGCGAGACGAAACGACTATTCGAGGATCTCGTGCGTTGGCGGCTCCAGTTTGACGCTCACTTTGAAACCGTGCTGGCTGGAGGATCCGTCGGCGTATAATGTCCAGGTTTTAGCCTCAGACACATCATTCGTTAGTTTGGGGGGTAGCTCGATCAGGAAGTCTGCAAGAACTTGGGACTTAGAGCTTGTGCAGGTTCTGTATTCGATGTCGTATTCGCTGGGTTCAACTGCCCATTTAGCGATTTGCCCGGATTGGGTGAGGTTGTGCAGGATCATGTGCAGCGGTTGGTTTGTGAGGACGATGATCAAGTGCGATTGAAAGTATGGTCATAGTTTTCGTGCCGAGGTGACCACGGCTAACGACAACTTTTCGAGGGTCGGGTATCGCGCTTCGGCACCGTCGAGGGCTTTGCTGATGTAGAAGATAGGTTTTTGCTCTCCTCGGTCTTCTCGAACTAGGACACTGCTTACCGCGGCTGTCGATATGGCGATGTATAGGTACATGGTCTCCTGGTCGATGGGCTTGGCTAGGATCGGTGCGGTTGGGAGGTACTCCTTAAACTGCTTAAAGGCTTCCTCACATTTGTCATCCCATTCGAACCGTTTGTTACCTCGAAGCAACTGGTAGAAGGGCAGGCATTTTTCGGTAGATCGTGAGATAAAGCGATTTAACGCGGCGATGCGGCCCATCAACCGTTGCACTTCTCGGGTAATTCGGGGCGAAGGTAACTCAGATATTGCTGTGATTTGTTTAGGGCTGGCTTCGATCCCGCGTTGCGTAACCATGTATCCTAGGAATTCGCCCGACGTGACCGCGAAGGTACACTTTGTGGGATTCAGCTTCATGTTGTACTGGTTCAGCGTGGCGAAGCAAGTGCGCAAGTGGTTAACATGGTCATTGGCGATGAGTGATTTGACGAGCATGTCGTTGATGTAGACTTCCATTGTGCGGCTTATTTGATCCGCGAACATGCGATTGACGAGGCGCTAATAAGTTGCACCGGCGTTTTTTAGCCCAAAGGGCATTACCTTGTAGCAATAGGTCCCGCGGTCGGTGATGAAAGAAGTCTTTTCTCGATCGTTAGGGTGCATCACTATCTGGTTGTACCCTGAAAAGGCTTCCATGAAAGAGAGAAGTTCGTTTCCGGTCGTCGCTTCGACAATTCGGTCGATGTGTGGGAGCGGGAAGCTGTCCTTTGGGCAGACCTTGTTCAGGTCGGTGAAATCGACGTAAACTCTCCATTTTCCATTTCTTTTCTTGACTACCACGGGTTTGGCTAACTAGTTTGGGTATTTGACCTCGTCGATTGATCCTGCTTTGGTGAGGCGGTCGACCTCGTCGTTGACGACTAAGGCTCGTTTGGTGCCGAGATTTCGTTGTTTCTGCTTGATGGGTTTGAAGGTGGGGTCGACGTTAAGCTCGTGGCAGGCGATTTTTGGGTCGATCCCAGGCATGTCGCTGGTCGTCCATGCGAAGGTTGACGAGTTCTGTTTGAGGAATTCGATGAGTTCGTCTTGTACCGAGGCGTCGAGGTTGGCTCCAATGCCGACGCAGCGCGTGACATAACTAGGGTCGATATTCACCTGCACGACTTTATCGAGCTTTGGGTCCTTTTCTCGTGAGGTTTCAACGACCGTCAGTGGGCTCGATGCCTGGGTTTGCTCGGGCAGTTCAACGGATGTCGAGATGACGAACGAACAGCGGAGTTTGAGTTCGGCTATGAAACATGTTCTTGTCATGCTTTGATCGCCCTGAATAGTTCGCGTTCCGGTGGGGCTTTAGAACTTGAGGCACTGGTGGTAGGTGGAGGGGATTGCTTGCATTGCGTGGATCCATGGTGTCCCCATGACGACATTGTATATTGTCGGCGTATCGATGATCACGAACTTTGTGAGCTTGGTCACGCCTCTCATGCGGACCGGAAGTTTTATCGTTCCTTCGGACATGGTGGTGTCGCCGTTGAAGCCGGTGAGCGACTTTCTCGATGGTTTGATCGTGTAATCTTTCAAATCCATCTTTCGTAACGTGTCTTTGAAGATTAGATCGACGGAGCTCCCGGTGTCAATCATCACTTTGGCGACCTCGCAGTCTGCGATTAGGAGTTCGATGACTAGAGGGTCGTTGTGCGGTCGGTGAAATGTTTCAGCGTCGTGGTCGGTGAACGTGATTTCTTTGTCGATGAAACCGGATGGGTCGTTGATCCCGGTCCACTTGATTGCGGACACTGTTTTCCGTTGGTGCTTCTCGATCGAGCGTATCGGATCGTTGCAATCGAGGAGACCTCCCATTATCATGTTGATGCATTTTCAGGGTGCGGGGGGTGCGTCGACTGGGTACTCCTCGATCCTATCGTGCTTGGGGGAGTCGTCAGTGATTTGTCGGACTTGATTCTGGTTTGTGTTGGCGGAGCCTTGCTGCTGCGGGGGTTGCCCTGGTTCGTTCTGGTCCGTGCGGACCCACGTGTTTTTCTTTTTGATTTCTTCGCGGGGTGGTATGAAGATCTCTCCCTCGCTATACTTCTTGAGCAATTCAGATGCCTGCATTCTTTGGTCGAATGACCGTGCTTCTTATGGAAGGTGCAGTATTTGCTGAGGTCGACATCCGTCACTCGACCTTGTTTCTGCCAGTTTGACTACTGGTTTTGCCCGCTGCCAACGTGATGGATCGTCGTCTTCTTGTTCTTGAGCACCTTGGCGTATTCTGCGTCGTAGTACTGACGCGGTTCTTCGTATTTATCGTTGTGGTCCTCTCGGGGCGGGTCGACCATCGTTTTTTCTTTGGGGTGGGTGCTCGAATGTTTCCTGGCGAGGGCTAGCTTTTCTTCTTCCACCTCGATGAAGAGCGTGGCTCTGTGGAGGGCGTCCTCCAGTGTCTGGGGTTTGTTGATTTTTAGGTCATCGTGAAAAGCAGATTCGTACCACAAGGCGTTGCGGAGGGCCGATAGGGCAGCCTCGTCGGATACCGTGATTTGGGAGGCAACGTCTTTGAATCGTGCGATGAAGTCGCGCAAGCTCTCTTTAGGCCCTTGTGACATGGCCCAAAGGTCAGCGGTGGAATGGATTTGCTGGATGAACATCGAGTAGTGTTTGAGGAAGGCGGTCGAGAGTTAGTGGAAAGTATCGATAGAGTTGGCTTTGAGTCGTGAGAACCACCTTAGCACTGCACCGTCGAGGTTCTCTACGAACAACTGGCAATATCCCGCGTCGCATTCCTTTGGATCGAGATGAGCCCGATCCATAGCGATGCTAAAGCTGGTGAGGTGTTGATTGGGATTGGTAGTCCCGTCGTACTTTGGGATTCTGACTTTCCCAGGGTGTGGGATGCGGAAGCGCGTGATCTGATCGGTGAACGGGACATTCTGTGCTTCTCGGAGGACCCTATCGATCTCGGGTGCAGAGCTGATGGCTTGGTGGACTCGAGAGTTGATATAGCGCAGATGCTGGCGCATGAGTTCGAGTTTGTCGTTCTTCTCGGCAGGAACCCCTCTGTAGGGTCCGGGGTTGGCTCCATAGTGTCTTTCAGGCGTTGCATGGTGACGTTTCGTCGGGAACAATGGTGCTTCGGTTCGGTTTGTCGCCGGGGGATTCGTCGGCATTTCCCGAAGAGGTTTCGTTGTAGGTTCGAGAGAAATTCCGCCGACGTGTCTCTGGGCGTCGAGGGGCAGGGCTCGTTGGCGATTCGATAGAAGCTAGGTGACGAAGCAAGCGCTTCGAATCGTGCGTTGGTCGTCTGTGCCAGTGAATCGACCCTATGGATCAGGTCGGAGAGGAGGGCTACGACGTCAGCAGACGGGGGAGGAGTTCCTCTCGAGATAGGCCTCGTGGGAAGTGTGTTGCTCCCTACTTTCGTGACTCTTGATTCTGGCGTTTGCTGCTGTTGCTGAGCTAGAGAGGCTGACATCGGCGCGAGTGGAAGCGGTATGGTTGGGAGCGTGGCCCCGACGTTTTCTTGTGGTGCCTCAGTTGTTTTCTTGCGGCCCGATAGTGCTGATTCGGGGTTAGTCGGTTTTGCGGTTTTCGAAGCGTCGACCCGTGAAGTCGAGGGTCGTGTTGACGGTGTTGGGTCTGGTCCCATGATTATTTTTGGAGCGCTTGGCGGAGCGGCGTTTTGCTTTTCAGACATCGTCAAAGTGCTTTCGCGTATAGAGAGTTCTCTTGAATAATCCCCACAGACGACGTCAAATGTTTGAGGCGTAGATGCGACGTGGCTTAATTAGTGAAACGAAGATGGTGCGCGGGTCGGAGACTTTAGTAAAATAAAACGTTATGTTGACGATGTATAAAGTTTTTAGATTAAAGTGTTTGAAGATGTTTACAAGGTCTTTTCTTTCTCTAGAATAGTCTCTCTCTCTCGAGTGGAAAAATTAAGAATCGAATAATTTTCCTCTTGAATGAGGTCTCTTATTTATAGGAGGGAGGATCTTTGAAGATGTCGTCCTCAAGTCACGGGATGGGTCTCGACGTGGTCCGGATCGGCGAGATTCGTGCTGCGGCTCGGTCTGCTTGTCCGTATTGTCGGATGTCAGACTGCCCATCCCTTTTGCGAGGCTTTTCGGCGGGTCTTCGGGCTTTTATCGATGATTTTCAGACGGTGATCTCACTTGTTCGTACCTTCGGTCCGCGTGATTCCTCGAGATTCTGCGATGCTCCCGTACCGTATTAAATGCAGAAGTCGTTCGACCACGAGCGAGTCTCGATGGGTCTCGTTTGTTAATGGACCGTGACATCGTGGTCGAAGCGTCGGGCCTGAGGTTCTTTTTCGGACCTCAAATCTAAGGCCTTTCAGAATGGGCCTGGTATGTTAGGAGGGGTGCTAAACCCACCTCCAACTTGAACAGAGAATCTAAAATAGTACTCGAAACATCCAAAAACTATAATTTTATATTTTAGAATATTATTTAGAATATTTTGGATATTTCAAGCATTTTAGATATATAGATATTTCAAGTAATCAAAATATTAAAATCGAAAAAATCTGAACAAATATCATGCCTTTTTTTATTCCTAGCATAAATATTCAAAAGAACCGAACGGAAAACTCAAAAAACTAACGAACACGTCCTTGACCTAAGAACCATAATGCCCGACTCGAACCTGACCCAACTAATAAAATGTCCAGGCCTAGTCAAATGTATCAGGAAACATGGTTGCTGTATTACAACTATTTCAAATGAGACCAAATGTTGGGTGAGAAATTTCGAGTGGTTGTAATATTTGTATATGGATTTAATTCTCTTATTGTGATATCCCACTTTTTAATCACGAATATGCAAATATATGGACTTAAATTGGATTATAACATATTGACAACACTAAGGAAAGCCAATGAGTTACAAAATTTGAGTCTTAACTTATTTTAGCTTTTGGGTCAAATTTAAGTTATCTCATTTACGTATTCATCTTGTAGTCAGCGTCAGCAATAAATTGGCACATAAAAATTGATGGAACTTATGCTTATTAATCTGAGTTTTGGTTTATATTTCCGAACGTTGAATATTTTTCATAAATATTTATACATGTTTATTTTAAAATCTTCCTTTACATATACTTATGCTACAAAAGTATAGTATTTCTTTTTACCGAAAATATTATTTTTATTAAGTACCATTGTTATCAATGTTTACACTCGGAATCAGAAATGGTGGACAATAAGGATACACAGACCACAAATAGTTATCTTGTATGGCTTGCTTTGATAGCTTATCAGCACAACGATTGGCCTCTCGAGAAGCAAAGGTAAACTGCAGAGCATAAAACGAACTTGACCATGTTTTAACTATAGAAGTGTAATGCTTAAGGACCAAGTTTATCTCTCCCTTAATCAAAGTATTATAGACCGTGAGAATGTCGCCACAGAATTCCACGTTACGATAGCCTAGACCCCAAGTCGATTGTATTGCCCATAGCAATGTTGTGTACTCCGATTCTTCAACCGTATGACGACCTTGATATTTGTCCATGCCACAATGAAGCCCCTGTCTCCATTCATTACGCATTATCCATCCCAAAGACGAGTGTGTTTCTCCCTCTTGATGCGATGCATCATAGTTGCACTTAACCCAATCGCAAGGAGGTGCGGTCCATGTATCATTCCGCCGGCTTCCAACATGTAGGCCAATAGAGGTATTGTTTGCTTCTTCTGCTTGCGTGTCCCATTCCCGAAAGTCATTGAGTGCTCGAGTTGAAAATTCTGTGCTTGATTGCATCCGTTTGCTAAAGAGAAGTTCATTACAAACCTTCCAAAGCCGCCATAAAACATGGCATATTATCGTTTTTTTGGTGCTATTCTCACTGTTGTTAGGGTCTGCAAGTAAAATCGATGTTAAGGTATCTCCCGGCTGAGCATGAACCTCCATACCGATTATCCTCCATACAGAGATGGCGTACGGACACGTAAAGAACAAGTGATCACTTGTTTCTACCACCGAGGAGCAGCGGGTACAGTGGGGGTCAACCGGGATATGCCGGCGTGTTAAGTTTGCGGTTGTGGCCAATATGTTTGAGCAGATTTTTCACATAAAATGCTTGAGTTTTGGCGGTATCTTCAGTTTTCATAATGCCCGGCTTAGTTCGGGTTGTGTCGCAAGAGGTGCTTGTGCTCCTGCGGTTGTTTCATCCAATGACTTCCGAAGCAAGTATCCAGATGTGACTGAATAATGTCCATCATTTGTGTAAGGCCAGAAGAAAGAGTCAGGAGACATTCTTGGATCCAAGTAGATCTTACGAATGAGTGTATGGTCCTCTGGCACTATATGCAATCGAAGGGCAGCATCATCCCAATCCTTAGTTTGACTATTTATGAGGACATTAACTCTAGTAGTTGGATCATTATGGGGAAGCCGTTGTGCTGGCCTTGGAGGTCTCGTGGGGATCCAACGATCCGTTCCCATGCGCGTGAGATGACCATTCCCAATGGAGATACAAGCCCCTCTTTTAGGAGTTCGGTTCCAAAAAGTAAGGAGCGCCAACCATAGGAAGCTCCGTTTCGTATTTCTGCATTCTGTAATTCACCATTCTTAAAGTACCGTTGTTTCAATACCTCGAAGATTAAGTAGTGTGATCTCCGCATTATTTTTTATGCTTGATTTGCCAGCAACGCTTGATTGAAACCATGGAGATCATGAAAGCCTAAACCACCACTGCGTTTAGATGTCGTTAGTTTAGACCATGAAACCCACAGCATCTTACGCCTTTCTGGAGTTGTACCCCACTGAAATTGGCTTAGAAGGCTATTTACCTCATCACAAATTTCACCCGGAAGTTTAAAGCAATTCATTGAGTATATAGGCATTGCTAAAGCTACACTCTTGATCAAAGTTTGTTTCCCTGCGACGGAGAGAAAACGATTCTGCCATCCATGAAGTCGATTCACCACTTTATCTCAACCTTTTTCCTTCCAAATTGCTTCGGTAATCTTAGATACTTACCCCCACCACCTATGTTAGGAATATTGTGGATTTGTTGTATAGCATGATGAGTATGTTCATAGACCTTTGTACCGAAGGTGATTGTAGACTTCTCGAGATTAATATTAACCTACTAAAAAAGCAAAAATTCTCCCTAATTTTGTTTTTTATTTTATAAAACAAATTGTGAAGCTGATTTTAGACGGATCGAGTACAACGTTACAATCGCGTCCCTATCTTTCTCTCTCTAAATAATTCGAACAGAAAATTAAAAATTAAAAATTCCTGAGAATAAATACACAACCAGAAGGGAAAAAAAAAGCTTTGAACTTGCTCCAAAGGAAGCTCACCAAAATTTTGTAAAAAAAAAAAAACGAATCTTCCTTCACGGCACAGATAGAAGTTTTCTTCAATCAATGGAAATCCCTCCTCCTCCTCCTCCTCCGCCGGCGGCGGAGAGATCCAAACGCCTCCATAACTTCACCTTGCCTTATCTCCGATGGGGTCAGCAGAGATTCCTCAGGTGCGTCAAGCTCCCCCGCCACCACCCATCTCCTTCTTCTTCTTCATCTCCTTCTCCCGATCACGCCGCTCTTAGATCTCCCTCCGTTGCTGGAGGAGGAGTGGTGATTTCCGGAGGAGAGCTCTGTCCTGGAGACGGCAAGCTCAGGGTCGATCTCGTGAAACCTAAGGCCTCGGTTCTGGGAAATGGAGGTGGAGGTGGAGAAACGAAGAACGACGATGCAACCGTTGCAGCTCGGCCGTGGAATCTGAGGACGAGGAGAGCTGCTTGTAACGAACCTGGAGATGAACCAGCGAAGATCATGGAGTCTTCTTCGCTTCGGAGACATGAAATTGGGGTGAAGAGAGGTTGCGATGATGGAGAATCAGAGAAGAAGGAGAAAGTGAAATTCTCGGTTCCATTGTTGAGAGAAGAAATCGAAGAGGATTTCACAGCCCTAATTGGTAAAAGACCTCCTCGAAGACCTAAGAAGAGACCAAGAATGGTTCAAAAGCAAATGAATGTATAACTCTCATCATCTTCTTCCTTTTCTCTCTCTTATTGATTCTCTGTTGCTTAATTGCTTGATTTTGAATTTCCTGGGAAAATTTTGTGCAGACTCTATTTCCTGGATTGTGGCTAGCAGAAGAAGTAACAGCAGATTCTTACGATGCCCCTGACGCTGCAGAAACATGAATGGCTGATTCTGGTTTTGGGGTCAGCTTCTTCTTTGTTTGTTTTCTACTCTGAATGTTTAAATTTTTCTTTGTGAAGAGGAAGAATAACAATGTAGCAATGGTGTCCACTTTAGTGAATGAAGCCAATTTTATTTGGTTTCTGAATATTCTTCTTCCTTTTGTTGTAAAAGAGAGAGATAACTGGAGGATTTTCATTACCAAAAGCTAATTGTAATCTCCATGGCAATGGAATAAATCCAGCTCCTTTTGTTTATCAATAATGCAGCTCTCTGCAACTTTTTTTTTTCTTTCCATCTTTTGCTCCTTATTTAGTATTGTGCTTTGTCTACTATTAACATCTCAGGAGTACAAATGGTATCTTGCTAAAGATTTTGTTGAAAAAAACCTGATCATGGGTTTGTATAAGCTTTTTTTTGGGTTCTTGAGCATGTTTGTGTCAAGAACTTGCTTAAGCTCATTTCGTGTGCTGCTAGATGTTTTGACAACTTTGCAGGGTCAGACCAAGCTTCACCTTTTACAACAACATCTCGCTATGATCGACTTTTTAGACAGCCTCCTATCTCTATGGTAAGTCAAGTTACACAAAGTTAAAACACCTGAGCTATGCGACATTTGCTACTTGAGGCGATTAGGTTCTTATGTATTGATCTGATGTTTTATTTCTGACTGTTGCATGAAATACAAAAATAATCTAGTTACTGTGTTGTATGATAACGCAAGGATTCCTGATCATGGGGCTGATAACGATCTGGCAAATCTTCAGAACCTTTCTTGTTACTACACTTTCGTGCTTCACGGTTAAGGGCATTTCTGCAGTTGACCACCGTTTCTATAAAATATCCAAATAGGCTCGCGGTTGGAAGTGATGATCAAGCTGATAAGATGTGCTAATCAAGACACTTCAGGGAGGGATCACGTTAGCAGTCTCCATCCACATGAAGGAAGCAAGATGCTTGATGGCTCACGATCACATCAACCTGTGGAAAACAGAGGAGAAAGAAGAGAATAATCTTTACTTTGGATGCTTGAAAGCAGAGGTAATGTACTTTATTCAACCCTTGAAATCTAAATAGATATTATGTTTTTTTCCCTTGTTTGAACTAATTGTCTCTTGCACAGTAGTGGCACACCACATCCATTATTTTAATTGAAGTTTTCAACCTTTAATCCTTAGACTTATTGAGTCTAATTTCAATATTTCCAAACATCATGATCTTCTAAAGCCTTTTCCTTCATCATCTTATCATGGAAACCTTGTTTCCTTTACATCTCATGCATTCACGGTTTCTCTAATGTTCATACGGCTCTTGACTTTTTATCGTTTCATCAACAAGATTGGTTACTCTGTTTCTTTTGCACAGACTTGCATAGAGTTTCCATCTTTCTCCACTAAGGTTAGTTTCATTATTCCTGCATTGATCTGTTTTTTCGCGGTCCATTCACTAACTCAACATTTGTTTTTGAAACTCCAGCACCAATTTTTCCAGTCATGATCTGTGCGGAATCAAATCACCAGCGGATTTCGTTTGCCAGCGATCTTGGCCAATCCGATAAAGCACCACCTATGGAACGACAACCATCAAGTCCGGTTCGAAGAGACACAACTCTTTTAGATTCATCGACCCCAGATTTCGAGTTCCACGTTTCCAGAAACTTCGATCCCAGAGATTCCTCACCAGCTGACGAAATCTTCGCGGACGGCATGATCCTCCCGGTTCTTCCTTTCCAAGTAACCGCAGCATCCGCCATGCCAAAACGTCTCTATAAGTATGAGCTCCCTCCTATAATCTCCGCTCCTTCATTGCCATCATCTTTTCCTCCTTCGCCATTGCCATTACCCCAATACTCGAGGAAACACGGCGAGAAGGAAACTCAAGGAAGCGGAAACGGTAGAGGGAGCGGTGCAAATTCGGACTCGGAGGCAGAGAAATCATCAAAGTCGTTTTGGAGTTTCAAGAGAAGCGCGAGCCTTAACTGCGATCTGAAGAAGAGTTTGATCTGTTCATTTCCTCGTTTGACAAGAAGTAATTCAACAGGATCAGTGATGAACTCGAAGCGGGCGATGCTACGGGACACTAACAAGCATAGTTCACAGAGACATGGAGGAGCTCCACGTCCAGGAGCAAATTCATCATCTCACTTGTCGTCTTCTTCTTCTCCTACCTATGTCTGCTGCAGCTCGTATCACTTCAGGCCACAAAGGCACTCCGAAAAGAATAATGGCATCGTTAATGGAGGAGGAGGAGGAAGCTTTAGGATTGCTCCGGTGATCGGTGGTCCATCTCCGTTTGGGTTAGGATCAATCTTACGACTTTCAAAAGAGAAGAAGATGAAGAACAAGTAATTACATATGACTTGTTTTTATAACTGAAGTAGGACAGTTTTTTATAACAAACTCATCGTTTTATTTGTTTTTGTGTAAGGAATACGAGATTCTACAACAAAGTCTATGTAGATACATTTCATTACCTTGATCAGTTTGTGATTTTTTTTGGTTTGCACCATATAAAGATAAGGTAACTAAGAAGTGATAACTTATTTTGCAACTAATGCAATATTTCATTTAACAAAAAAAAAAAAAAAACTAATGCAATATTTTGATTGAGATTGTTACATTTCTTTTCTTTTATTTTGGTTTCTTGGTTGGAGAGAAGTGTAATTTTGTATTATGTGGGTGCACATAAAATGTAACATCAAAATTGGGTACATATCAGATTTTTTAGCCAAAAAATTAAGCATAGGAAAAATAAAATAAAAACAGAGGAATAGATTAATGGAGTGAGGTGGACCAATATGGAACATTATTAGTTCCATTAATAAATTATTTTAAACTATTTGAGGGTAAGTCCAACTAAAAAACCTTCACTATCTCACTTTCATTTATCTAAAATCATGTTCTTGATAATTGTTAGGACATGCCCCCCATTTTCTCCTTCTTTTTTGTTTTTGCGAACTTTCTTTCTTGTATCGATCACAGTATTGCCTCAGTACATGTACATATAGATATGCTCAATACTCTTATTTGCCTCCCACGAAACTCTCCTTTTTGGACTTTCAACTCGGAATAAGTGGATTGGTCCTATATTTGTTAGTGTTGCTCTCTTTAAATTTTTAATATGGATACTATCACAATTCCCAAATAAAATGTAAAACTAATACTCTCTGCGTTTTAAAGTATCATTCTGACACATTTCATACATATTAAAAAAACTTGTAATATTACAAATTTGTCCTTATTTAATATGTTATTGATTAGATGATTATGAATTAATTTTAGAAAAAGTGAGCTTCGGATGAAGCATATAATATGATTTTTAATTACGAAGTCACATTAAAAATCTAAAACGACTCTTTTTTGCGAAACAAGCACTTTTCCGGCCGAAACACATAACGTGAGATATTCACTCTTAAAACACACTTTGATTGTGGTCCTAACCTAAAAAATGAATATACAAAAATTGAATTATAAGATCAACACAAAGCCTTGGAAAATCTCTTGCGTGTCACAACACAATGTTACAACTTACAAGAATACAACTCAGTTATTGAGATGGTACTGAGAAAGGAACTCTTTATAAGAAGAAGATTGTTTTTGCCATAGAGAGAGCAGCGTCTTTGACGTTAACAACGCTTTTGTATCGAAATTCACATTCCTCTCTTCGAAGCACATCTCTACCGGAGACAAATCGTCGAAAAGCTCGAGCCCTGATGTTCTTTCTTCAACAACACCATCATTCTTGTCTTTGCAACTACGCACTTTGGCGACAAATGTATCGAGTTCTTGATGTTTCCTGTCTGAACTAGTTGCGTTTGTGATTGGGGAATATGCTATGAACCGCTTCTTCTCCTTTTGTGAATCGGTGTTGAACCACATGTCCTCGTCTTGCTCGTCACCTAGTGAAATAGTCGTCTCATCTACACCAGAGTTTGCAATCTCGCGGGCTGCTTTGGAGATTTGTTTGCACCGGTCTGAGAACTCTACATCCGGCGAGAACTCTTGTTCTGAATTCTGACAACCGTTAGAGAATTCGTGTAATGTGAGGAGGACTGGAAGTGGAAGAACGGGACCAACGAGCTCTGCGCCGGGTTGATCCTTCTTTGACCATTTGCTACTTCTGCTTGAAGGTTTCCTCAGGGAGAAAGGTGGTAACTGAGGGAATTCCGGAACAACTAAAAACTCAAGAGACGTTTCCTTCTTGTCTAATTGATTATCCTCAAACTCAGAGTAGCTTGAGAATGCAAGCGACAAAAGCTCTATAGGTAACCTTGACCAGGTTTCTCTCAATGCAATGTCGAAGACGCTTGCTGGTGAGTTGATATTGTCGAACACTGCAGTAATTGTGGAGGAACATCTGTCTCTACCAAATCCGCAGATCTCCAACTTCGCGGATAACTCCTCATGGCAGACTGAGCTAAAAGAACTACACTTCTTTAAACCTGATGATTTTTTACTCATCCTTGAGTCTAAAAAACTGGCGAGAACCCCTTTTATGTGAGCAGAGAGATACTCAAGTTCGAGATATTTGAACCGTTTCGGAAATTTGTATTTTTCATCATCAGGTAAGTACAATAAGTTAACCTCTTCAGATTTGCCGGCCGAATCTACGTGAGCTATGACTTCCACATTATTCAAAGGATCAGGAGAAGCACGGAACTCGACTGCTTCGAGCTTCCCTGAGGATGTTAACCGAATCAAAGTAAACCCAGAAGATTGATCTGGTGACCCAAGCGGAATGTACTTGTTTAAAACGCCAAAACCAAGAACAAGAACTCTTTTTTTCTGCCAATCAATCCATACGGGAAGAGACTCCTTCATTATCAATTCTCTAACTACACAATCTCCGCAGAGACAATTTCCGGCTGGTAAGAGTATATTGTGTGGAAGCTCCCATACGTACAAAGAAGAAGGGTCCTTGACAACAGAGGGAGAAGGTCCATAACAGAACATTTGAGATTGTGCATTCCAAAATGACCCTATAATAACAAAGGAAGTAGCTGATTCATCGGCCTGAAACCCAAGATCAGATAAGCTATAAGAATCCACAAAGCAAGGGTTCTCAACATAATGCTGCCATTTCAACAAAGGCACTCCTGATCTCTCATCACAAAGAAACACATAGCTCCGGGAAGCAAGAATAAATCTACAACTATCACTACCTGCTTTCGCAAATGCAACAAGCTCTTCTGTTCTAGTCATGTTCAAACTCTCAGTTTCCAATAAAGATCTCACACTACAATTCCCACAACTTCTAGTGATAACAAAGACTGCATCAGACCGAGCAGCGATAAAACTCGCAGGTCTCCAACCAAACTCACATCCTAGCCAACTCCTATTCACTGATTTCCCTTGACCCTCCCACGAAACTTTCAGCTTGCAACCTCTAAATCTACAATGTCTCTGATTCAAATCAAACATAAAGATATCTCCATTCTCTAACAAGACTAAACACTCTCCAGGAAGGTGAGGGCTCCAAGAAGCGTTCGAAATCGAACAAAGCTTAAACTGTTTTGATCCCAAGTAGCTTAGAACCGGTCTGCCTTGGTACTCATCATACTTGACACAGTACCAATGAATCGAATACAGTGAATAAACCAAAACGTATCCAAATTCAATCGAAGAAGCTCCCAAATCACTGATCGGCTGCACCAAAATCTTCAAAATACGAGAAAAGAATCGCTCTGTTGCAGTAAATACGTCACCTTCGTCCGAACCCATGACCCGAAATCCACCAGAATCTCCGGTGGAAAGAATCAGGAAACCAAGCTGGTCGAGGTTAGTACCCGTGGGGAAAAACACCAAGACTGAGTTTTTATCGGGGCAAGTTAGAAACTGGAGGCGATTGTTAGACAGAACCCTAGCGGCATCATCGTTAGGATGGGGAATACGGAATGAAGCCTCGATTACGGAAGAAACCGACGGAGGGACGCCGGAGACTGTGAGAAAACGAGCCGGAGTAAGGTGGGCGATAGAAGAGAGAATCGGAGGAGAGAGTGAAGGAGAAGAGAAGAGAAGCTGCGAATCTGATGGGTTTAAGAAGAAAGGAGTAAGTGATTCTTCTGAAGAGGAAACGCATGCTTTGCGTCCCCAATCATCAACAGCATCCATAGGGATTGATCGGAGAAAGAAGAGATCAGCCGAGAGTTACATTCGGCGGCGGAGAAGAAGGTTAAAAGAAAAAATTATTTTACTAAGGAGGAGGAAAGCTTTATGACGGACACGTGTAGGGATGAGATTATTATAAGTAAATCTGAGCCGTTAAATATGCGGACGTGTTTTAAAAACCACGTGTTGTATCACGTGCCGTGTCTCAACGAGAAGACGCAACAAGGCCTCCTCCTCCGTCTTCACGCCATTTGCGTCTTCTCCTGTGTGATTTTCATTTTTCCTTTTTTGTCAATAAACCCCAAATCAAGGCAGAATCTTGGAATCGAGAAGATACAGACACAGTTTCTCGAGGAATCAAGTGTTAAAACCCACAAATTTTATCGATAAATTCGAGAATGGATTGTGGGCAAACTCTAGTTTCCTAAAAGTTTTGGGTTTCCGCTGAGATTATCTGATCAAAAACAGCTGTTTTGGAGTTAGTTTCAGGTGGGTTTTTTTTTGGTTTCGAAATGCTCTAGGTTTGAGGAGGTGATCGGTCTTTGTTTTTTGTAATTAGGAATTGCTCTTTGATCTGTGTCAATCCTACAGACCAACTACCTAGAGCTGACATTGCAAATAAAGTTTCTTACTTGAATGATTCAGTTGATTGTATAAGGCAAACATGTCGAGCAAAACAAGGGATATTCTGGAAGGTTTAGTTAAAGATACCTCTTTTAAATGGTTGCTTGGGAAACAAAGCTCTTTCGATGAAGAAATCGAGGAAATGGGAAGATCCCCATCTGCTGGAACCAATTGGATACCTGAGCTTTCTCCTCTAGCCAATGTGGTTGTTCGCAGGTGTTCAAAGTAAGTATTTTTCATCTGTATTATCTCATTGATAAGTGAGCTTTTTGCAGTATGATTTTAACAGGGCTCGCAAGGGTTTGTCTTGTAGGAATAGTGTAGGCTGCTTTGATCAAGATCAGCTAGCCTTTTTTGGTGTTTTGATTGGTTTCGCTTGACGTGATGATACTAGGATGTTTTGTCGAAAAATGAGTTTAGTAGTAGCCAGTAGGTTTCACACGGGATAGTTCTAACTAACAAGTCATTTACAGAAGGTTTTAGATTGCTGTGGATGTGTTTTAGATATATTTCTATGCAAGTGTTTGATGCAAAATGAGATCATTGATCTGCCTCTATATGCTACTCATGCCAGAATACTCGGTGTTTCTGCAAACGAGTTGCGCGATAGTTTCATTCAGGAGGCATTTGAATCTCTTAAGCAGCCCTCTGTATTTGCAAGGAACTTTCTAGAGTATTGTTGTTTCAGGGCACTTTCACTGTCTGTGGGAGTAACAGGTCATCTAGCTGATAAAAAGTTTCGACGTTTAACCTTTGACATGATGTTTGTATGGGAAATCCCAGCTGTTGCCAGCCAGGCTTTGCTCAGCGTAAGACTCCTTTATCTCATTTCTTCTGCGATCCTTGTAGGATTCTTTTCTTTATCATTTGTTTTGTTTGAAACAGGTAGATGAAGATGCAACTGTGAGCTTAGAAGCTTTCTCGCGAATTGCTCCAGCAATTCCTATAATAGCTGATGTGATCATCTGTGAAAATCTGTTTGAGATGCTTACTTCATCAACGAGTGGCCGGCTCCAATTCTCTGTGTATGACAAGTATCTATGTGGACTTGAGAGGTAAAGTTTCTATCCTTAGACTCCGAACTCCTTGGTCTGGAATCACTGTGAAGACAATTTTCTGTCTTTGTTTACAGAGCAATAAAGAAGATGAGGAGTCAGTCCGAATCATCTCTGCTTTCTGGGGTTCGATCAAAAAAAGAGAAGATTCTGGAAATAGACGGGACAGTTACTACCCAACCAGTTCTCGAACATGTTGGAATATCAACATGGCCAGGTATTGTTTGTAATTTCTCAGTAGTCACGCGGTCTTGGCATGTTTATGTTACTGCTCACTTTTGCCATAATACTATTCAGGTCGCTTAATCTTGACAGACCATTCACTATACTTTGAGGCCTTAAAGGTCGTGTCGTATGACAAACCAAAGCGATATGACCTATCTGAGGATCTAAAGCAAATAGTAAAACCCGAGTTAACTGGTCCTTGGGGAACTCGGCTTTTCGACAAGGCTGTTTCTTACAAGTCTATATCTCTGTAAGGCTCTGTTGTTTTTCATTAAATTGATCGCAATCTCGTGTACAAACTGAAAAATGCTCTGTTTTGTAAATCACCAATCAAAAGCTTTTATTGGCTCTCGTTTCTAGATCAGAACCAGCGGTAATGGAGTTCCCAGAGCTTAAAGGCCACACACGCCGTTATTACTGGCTCGCTATTATACGAGAAGTATTATACGTACACAGATACATAAACAAGTACAAGATCAAAGGTTTGGCAAGAGACGAAGCACTCTCGAAGGCTGTACTTGGCATTATACGTGTGCAAGCTATCCAAGAACTCAGTCTAACAAATCCCATGTGTTATGAAAACCTCCTCCCTTTCAATCTCTGTGATCAGCTTCCTGGTGGAGATCTGATTCTTGAGACGCTTGCAGAGATGTCTACTTCAAGAGAGCTCCATCGATCAAACAGATCCAAAGATACAGGTTAGACTACTCTGTATTGAAATAAGTTATACGTAATGGTATTTTCTTGATCTTGACCAAGATTGTGATGACTGAAAGTGTGCGCGCTATATGATTTTAAGCTGGAATTTGCGGGGAAGTTAATGTCTTAACGTATATGTAATTTATTTACCAGGAACATTACACTCCTCGGCTTCAGATATGGTTTCACATCTGGGTTCTGTGTTTGGAGGATCGAGTCCAAGGAGTAGAACGAGTGAGACGAGCAGTCTTGTTGTAGGTGAAGTAGTGGTTGGAGATGTTAATCCATTAGAGAGAGCAGTGAAGGAGTCGCGTAAGAACTACGAGAAGGTAGTGCTTGCGCAAGAGACAATTAATGGAGTGAAAATGGAGGGCATTGACACCAACTTAGCAGTAATGAAGGTAAAGAAAAGCAAAGAACAGTTTTCGGACATGAAGATCTTTAACCCCGTTTTATAAGACACCAAACTGCGTTTTCTTGCAGGAACTGATGCATCCAATAATGGAAACCGGGAACCTGATTTTGTCTCTGCTGTATTGGGAAGATCCTATGAAGTCTATTGTTTTCTGTCTCTTTTCCACGTTGATAATATGGAGGGGATGGCTTGTTTATGTCTTTGCTCTTGTGTCTCTCTTCTCGGCAATCTTCATGGTTCTCACAAGATGTTTCAGCAGAGAAAAGCTCATGGTCGAGCTGAAAGTAACCGCTCCTCCACCGATGAGCACAATGGAACAGCTTTTGGCTGTCCAGAACGGGATCTCGCAGCTGGAAGAGAACATTCAAGACGGAAACATTGTTCTTCTCAAGTTCCGAGCTTTATTATTCTCGCTTTTCCCTCAGGTCTGTCTACCCTCTTATTTTTTAGCACAAACGCTACTCCAACCGCTGTGTTTAACTGCGATTTGAAACCTCGGTAACAGGCAAGCGAGAAGTTTGCAGTTGCGATGGTGGGAGCAGCGATGATGATAGCCTTTGTTCCAGGACGGTACTTGCTTCTAGTATTGTTTGTGGAGCTATTTACAAGATATTCGCCGCCACGGAGAGCAAGCACGGAGAGGCTGATGAGGCGGTTGAGAGAGTGGTGGTTTAGTATACCGGCGGCTCCTGTGATCCTCCAACACGATAAGAAGAAGAAAAATTGAGGGATTTATAGTTGCACTATTATGTACATTCTTAATTTCTATTTCTAACATTTACTTGTATGTATGCAAATTTTTAGTTCTTACTTTGTGTGTGTAAATGAGTGAATCTTCTGAGCTAAATCATTAAATTCAATAAAATTGTTTTACAACACATTTTGCAACTGCAGACTTTCTTTTCCGTAATTCAAAATTTTGTCGAGTAATTAACAAATTCTTTTCAGTTTCATTTTAGATTTCCATAAAATATCAAAACTCGACACATCCCTAAAAAGATCTGATCCGAAACAATCCGAAAACAAGTCCATCCCTAGATGGATCATAAACATGCTTACCTGAATAACTTGAAATTTGAATAAATTCGATCCGAATCGATCTGAAAATCTAAATGCTCAGCATTAGTTATTGCTATGTTTTATTGTAAATATTAGTTAGAGAGTTTAGAATGATCAATGTATATGTAGGGAATATTGGACTTCACAATCTAAGACCATGCCCATTAGAAGTTCAAGAGGAGTTTTGGGCTCAGTTTCATAGGCAAATCCAATTAAAAAAAAGAAAATAAATGGACTTTTTCGCTGAACCGATCCTTGCGGGTGAGACCGGATCACTCCACGTGTCGGCCAGACATTGGCCATTTATTTTCGCGTGTTAGAGGAAGAAAGAGGCGTTTCGCGTGTGTGACTTCATTTTCTCTTCCCTCTGAAAAAATTAGGGTTTTCGAAAGAGAGAGGCGATTATCAACATCCGCCGATTCCCGGAGCTTTTCTCGACGTAATCGGCGACAGATTGTCTCCTCCACGACATCAGGTCAGTTTCGAGGTTCATCACGGTCAATCTCATCGTTTTTTGGGGTTGATAGAGATCTGGGGAATCGAAATCGATTTGGGGGTTTCGTGTTAGGGTTCTAAAACGATATGGGGGTTTTGATTTATGGTGGTAAATCGTCGTGAGGGTTCGATTTAGGTTTGGTTTCATCATTTTGTTTCGTCATTAAGTTGTAATCATTTTTTGGGGTTAAAAGAGATCTCGGTGAATCGAAATCGATTTGGGGGTTTCAAGTTAGGGTTCTAAACTGATATGAGGGTTTCGATTTATGGTTAAAAATCGTCATTCATGTTTGATTTAGTGTTCACTAACACTGTTTGATTTTTGTTTCCAGGTCCAGGCACCGGTTCAATTCCTCACTGGCATTTGAAACCCTGCAGAAGCTTTGCTTCCAATGAAACCGAGAGGTAAACCTAAAACTAAACTAGATTAATGAATGATCTGTGTGAATTGGAACTGTAATTCCTTAAAGCTAAAGCTTCTCTGAACTAGAACTTAATTTCAGAACTAGAACTGAACTAGAACTTAAATTCCTTTAAACCTGTGTTCTTAAGCTAAAGCTAAATGTAGTTAATGAATGATTCTGTTGGTTGGTCACTGTGATTTGATGTGTAATGAATGGTATGTGTGAATGCTGAACACTTTTAATTTTTTTAGATCTTGTTGCTGTTGAAATTGTTTAGTAAAGTAGTTACGAGGATTTGGATTAGTTCATTCTTTTATCCTTCTCAAGAACTCTGTTTGTGATTACTTCATACGAATTGAACTTAACTACAACTAGAACTAAACTGAAGTAGAACTACAACTGAGCTAGAACTAGAACTAGTTATAGCTCTTAAGCTAAAGCTATACCAAACTGAATTAGAACTATAACTAGTTCTAGTTCTTAAGCTAAAGCTACACTCAATTACACTAAACTGAACTAGAACTAGAACTAGTTCTAGCTCTTAAGCTAAAGCTACACTCAATTACACTAAATTGAACTAGAACTAGTTCTAGTTCTAGTTCTTAAGCTAAAGATACAATAAAATACACTAAACTGAACTTGAACTAGCTAGTATTTAAGCTAAAGGTACACTAATTTCCTTTAAGAAACTTTAATTCTGTGTTGGTTGGTTGATGTATCATGAATGCTCTGTGTGAATGTTGTTGTGTAATTAAGTATAATGAATGTTTGGTAGTTAGAGTTTGTTTAATTGTGTAATCAAAAACTAGTTTAAAAAGATAGCAAAACCACTTCAGAATCCAACTTAAAACACCAAGGAAACCAAAATGGATCCTTTTTCCCAAAACTCTCCCGGGTTTGTTCACCTTTTAGCTTCCAAGAGCAGTCAAACAGTAGACTTTGAGTGTTCTGAGGTTCCTAGGTTTAGTAGCCAGAGCTCTGAAAGTAGTAAACCGGTGGAAAGGAGAAAGTGGACACCAAAAGAAGACCTTCTCCTCATCAGTGCTTGGTTGAATACCAACAAGGATCCCATAATGAGTAATGAACAGAAGGGAGGATCTTTTTGGGAGAGAATAGAGGAGTATTTCAATGCAAGCCCTCAGGTCAGTGGCTTAGCTCCTAGAGAGTCAAGTCAATGTAAGCAGAGGTGGGGAAGAGTGAATGAGCAGGTTTGCAAGTTTGTTGGATGTTATGAGGCCGCTTTGAAGGAGCAAGCTAGTGGTCAAAATGAGAATGATGTCATGAAGGCTGCCCATGACATCTTCTTAAATGACTACCAGGTGAAGTTCAGCCTTGAACATGCCTGGAGAGAACTAAGGTTTGATCAAAAATGGAGATCAAACTCTGTGTCCAAAGATGGTGCCAAGGAGAAAAGGAAGGAAGCTTCAGAGGTGGTGCCTGACTTGGAAGAGGTTAGGCCGCCTGGTGTTAAGGCTTGCAAAGCAGCCAAACGCAAGAAGCATGGGAATGAAGCAGCCTTTGATCAATTAGAAAGCATGCTATTTGTGAAAGAGAACATATCCAAACGGAAACTCCTTGATAGTCTCCTTGCCCAAAAAGATGCACTTTCTGATATAGAAGTGTCTTTAAAGAACAAACTCATATCTGAAATGCTTTGATATGGTCAGTTTAATTTGCTTGTTCTGTTGTTCTTGATTGAAACTTATTTAATTTGCTTGTTCTATTGTTCTTGATTGAAACTGTTTTGTTGATTGAATCTATTATTTAACATGCTTGTTCTATTATTTAACTTGCTTCTTGTTTCTATTATTTAACTTGCTTTCTGTTTCTGTTTTGTTTTGCAGGTCACGGATTGAATCAAGCAACTTGTCTACTGGATTGAATCAAGCAACTTTTTCTGTTTCTCAACTTGTTCTGTTTCTGTCTTTTGTCTGTTTGTTTCACAAGAAAGTGTAGTGTTTTGTATGTTTCTACACTTGTTTTTTTTTTCATTTTCCGGCTATGTAATCTCATGGACTCTATAAAATATGACTCTCTTTGTGTCTCAAATGTGCAACAGACACAACTTCTTCTGTTTTAAATTGTCTCTCTACTTCTCTACTTCTCTACTTCTCTTGAATCTATAACACTTAACCAAAATTCCAAACACTAAACCAAAATTCCAAACACTTAACAAAAATTTCAAACACTTAACCAAATTGTAAATTTGTTGTTCATTTCTCTTCTAAAAAAAATATAACAATGTCTTCCTCATCGTCTAATGGCGTAGAT